>BMAO01013457.1:0-25364 GCA_019973975.1 Trichonephila clavata
AAAGTAAAAAAACTTTCTTAAAAACAAGCTTTTATTTAAAAGCGCTAAAAAGGATACAATAAACTTTTCCTTTAAAACTTTTTTTACTATCAACTTATAACGTCATTACACAATTTATATGATATAAAAGCTTGTCGCGAGATTTACTGTGTAGATAAACAAGTAAAATAAATAACATGACCTGACTGATTTTAATTTTTAAAAATTCAAACTAAGTAAATACGAGTACTTAAATATTGCGCGACAAGCTTTTATATCATATAAATTGTGTAATGACGTTATAAGTTTATAGCAAAAAAAGTTTTAAAGGAAAAGTTTATTTTATTCTTTTTAGCGCTTTTAAATAAAAGCTTGTTTTTAAAAAAGTTTTTTTACTTTTAATTAATTTTTTTTTGCCCAAATTTTATTTCAAGCAAATGAATGCTATTTAAATCAAACAAGTTCGTTTTCAGTTTACAGGCATGCTTGACTACTCTCGGGTACATTTTACAATGATCGAAAAAAAATCCGAACACCAAATAAAAAATATTGTCGCCTAATAAAACTTCGGCAAATAAAAATCGGCAATAGGGTACCTATACAAATGTATAGGTAGCATATTAAACTGATTAAAGTTTCAAGATCACAGGTTCATGCATGCGAGAGTAGAGCCATTTCAAATGTGAAATAATAATACAATAAAAACTGGTATAACCACCACAATTTTAAATGCAAGCATGCAAACGTGCATGCCTCGTGTCGTACTGGTACCGGATATCAGTATGTGGGATGGAATTGCATGCTTGTTGTTCTTGGTTGGTCATTATAAGGTTGTTTAATTCTGATTGTGGGTGAAGCTGACATTGCGTTCAATGATGTCCCATTCCTGATTGATTGGAAAAAAGATCTGGTGATCTAGTAGGCCAACTCAACACGTCGTTTTTCTATAGAGCCTGTTGGATTGCAACAGGGATGAGGGAGCACGATATCCTGTTGGAAAACGCCCTTGAATGATGTTTATAAATCGCAGTGCAACAGTTTGTATCGCCAGACTGGCGTTCTAGTTTGCAGTCAGGGTGTGTGGATTAACCTCGAGAGTGCTCCATCAATCAAAGAAAATTGCACACTCCTGACCATAACTGTTGGTGAAAGCCCAGTGTATTAAAAAGAAAGCTATACAAAAATTAAAGGAAATCTACAAAGACGATATTGAATCATTTAATTTTGACTATATGAATTGTGGATCAAGAAGAAAAAAGAAGAAAAAAAAGATATAATGAAAACCACACCCCTAGAAATGTATCGAGTTGCAAGAGAAATCCTAATGTAGAAATACTTTTGAAAATATTTTTAACTATACCGTTATCGAATGCATCAGGCGAAAGATCTTTTTCAGTTTTAAAACGTATTAAAATAATTTAAGAAATACTATGGGAGAAAAGACAAATTGAACAACATGGCCATATTATATACAGAACAAAATGTTTTGGATAAAATAGATATGGCAAAAATAATTGATGAATTTGCCAAAGAGAAATCAATTTGTATAGCGAAACTGTAGGCTCTTTAGTAAGGTTTTATTTTTAGTGCGTTTTTCACGTAGTGGAATAAAAGCGCTATTAGGACGCAAATTTCGTCTTCGTTCCATATTTTGTCGTACCTTTTTCTCAGCCAATAAGCAACCAATTGACCTCGGGTTTTCGGCATTGGGTCGCATTTGGGCCCTAGATCAGCCGAATCATTTAAATTTAATTATTTTTAAATTATTTTTTTCAAGTACAGTACTACTTTCTGTTAGTAAAAAGTTCATTAGTTGCCTTATTGTAAAATACAACATGTGAAAAACGCGCTAAAATTACTTGGCCATACCAATGATTGATATCTTGTTTTTATATACAGTTAAGATTTTTCTTTAACCATTGAGTTTTATTATTAGAAATACATTTTATTTTGAGAATTTAAAGTAAGCGGCTCTTTTCATTATTTTAGTTTTTCGACTCTTGAGCCCATGCGCCTCAAACCTTTTACCGCCAGGGGCCTCCAACTACCTTAATCCGCCTCTGCCAATGTGCCCTAAGCGTCTGTACACGGTCTGCCTTGAAACTGTCGTACCGGTAGCTGCTGAAGAGAGCTGACGCGACAGGTTTGATGCTGTGCTCCGTCTGTTTCTTTTGGCAGTAACTGCCAAATACCGGTCCTCATTCGGCGTTGTAACTCGGGGGCGACCTGTGCTGTAACATCTACTCCCATTACCATCATCTTGGGATCGTTGATAAAGCCTGGAGATGACACTCTGGGCGATTCCAAGTTTCTCGGATACTTCCTGCTGGGTACGTCCACATTCCAGTCGTCCGATAATTCTACCACGTAAAAAATCATCCAAATGCTTCCTTTGTACCATAACTATGCGGTTATTGCACTGAAAGGCCTTTAAAGCGCTTGTGAACAATTTTACTTCTTTGCCACCATTCCTTATATACCCCTCTCTTACACTCTCGTCATTGGGACGTACTATCCGCGCCATCTGGTGGTTTCCTGTTTGCATATTTTTCTTCAAGATGTGTGTGATAATTCTACAAGTGAAATTTTTATTTTAGAGTTCAATTTCTGTGTGATTCTGAATTATCCTTAATTTATAGACATGAATGTACATATAAAGGTCAAAATGAAAAAAGAATAATAAATGCGACCGTGCTTTAAACCAAAACAAAAATTACAACAAATACAACTGACTACATACAAAATAAATCAGAAATTTTTAAGCAGAAAAAGAAACGACAGAATTAAATCTAAGCCCAGAAATAATTCGGAATAATCATACAAAATATAAGCAAAACAAAAATGTATATTAAACTAATTTAATTTAGTTATTGAAAAAATAGATATTAGGCTTCCCTAGAAGACCGATGCATTTACCGGAATACAGTCTTAAAATAAAAGCCATAAAATCATGAAATTTTTTGAAAATATTTAAAGTGCATAAATTAAATTTTCAGCGAAAAAAAAATGTTATAAATGAAGTAAAAAATATTAAAATTAAAGCTGTTCCGTTAAGCCTTCCAAAGAAAGTCAAAACAAATACGCAGTTGCCAAATCAATGGGAAAAAAAATCCAGATGTTGAATAAAAACAATTTTAAAAAAAATGTTGTATTCGAAAAGAAATTGTAAATTAATCTTAAAGAAAAAATAAACGAATAAGTACAACCATAAACAAATATATTCGTTGTAAAAATCCCTACAAACTACTTAGTTTTTGTAGAATACATAATATGACGTCATACGCCCAGATAGTCGAAAATCGCTTAAAAATTGATTTTTAAAAAAAATCCAAAGTGAATTTCGAAAAAAACTCTTCGAGGTTAATAGCGAGGTGACCTACAGCTTCTACGTGCCAAATGTCACATTTCTGGGCTGCTTAATTTGGCAGGAATAGCTGAAACACACACACACACACACAAACTCTTTCTTTTATATATTAGTATAGATTAAATTTAAGGAAGCACATGGTAGTCTATGCTTAAAATTCCTGTTTATAAAATAATGCATGTTTAAAAATAGAAAATCTCTCTCATTAAAAAGTTCATTAATTTCAATATCAAGTTATTTTTTATAGTTAAAAATACTGTGTATTCGTGGACAATGTTTTCTTTTCTTCCTCGTAGATTTCTTTTTGAGGGTAACCGAATTTCTTACACGAAGCTTGAAGTTTAAATTCCCAATTCTATGAAATATTCACAATGGTTGTTTTTACAATGAACCACAGACAGTGGCGCACACAATGGGGAGTCAAGGGCTTTGGAAGGGGGGGGGGTCCGGACCCAATGACCCCTCTTCAAAAATTCCTGTGTGAGCTATTGGCCACAGAAATTAAAAAAAATGTCTTCTATAGTTCTTACTTTTTTAAGAATTGTAAAATGTTAGAATAAAATTATATTCAAAATATAAAAACTATTGACTGGATCACGAGAGTCATGATCGCGACTGCCACCAGAGGCACTCCCCCTCCACCTCAAGCGTATGCATATAAATGTCTCTTTCATAGTTTAGCTGTCTTGTTTCACATACATTAATGCTCATAAAATACAAGACAGGGGATTAAGATCTCATCCGAGATCATGTGCCCCATCAACCATTCAACCATTTTTTTCACATACAAATTGGTTCTGCTGGCCTGAAAATTTGCCGATCTCTGGTTTATGCAATAAATTATTTGAACGCCTTTTGTAATCCGATACAGCTACTCATCATAGGCTTCTGAAAGTTAAAACTTTTTTCTTTTTCGTTAATGATGCAACCCGCAATTCTTTTACTTTTTAATTTATGAGTTTTATTTAAAATTCATACTATATATTTCGTTAAATATCACATATTTCGAATCCGACTGTCAGGCATTTTTCTCAGTTTTCAATTGTAACCGTTATATTGTTAGTATCGTGGTTTTCGAACTTACTCAGCATAATTCTACTATTGTTTGTTGATCCAGTAATGTATTTAGGTCACTTTGGCCTGCAATCAAAGCCAAAGCATGGCGATGGCGAGCACAATAGGTTTACTGTCATGCCCTATAACCCAGACGGGGGATAGAGAGAAAGACTGAGCTTTCCTACCCATGTGGTCGAAAAGGGTGTCTCGACGTCTAGTCTGTCAGCTGTTATGTCTGTTTATCCATTCTAAGGAAAAGCGAAATTGGAGGGCAGTTATAAATCAACAATTGTTGTCTTAGTCTATGAGATCCCGAATCCCGAAAATTGACCAAGAAGGGGTTCTGGTCCAAACTGTTTATTTATGAAGGACAAAAAAGTTCGTTAATGATTCTTCATGGGATGCCATTCCCACCCCCAAAGGTCGGAAAAGGGCCCCCCTGCCGGGACCATGATGCCTAATAACCCCAGATATGTGTCGGACTTCTTTGCTATTGGAAAAGAAATAGAGGCACGTGATTTTCACGTGATGACTATTTTCATAGCAATTACTTCATCAAAACCCTTTTGAAGACCCCACCGTGGGTGGTCTCCCCACAAGTGGCCTTTTGGTCAGTAAGGTCATACAATTGTGTGTCAGTAGAGCCTTTGCACAGTTGTCGCTAACCGCCTTCTGGTTTCTATTTTCTTCAGATTTGGTTTGTGTAGGGGAAAAATACGGTAACTACCCGTTTCTGGACACGGGGATAGTTGTTGACCAGTTATAACAAAAGCAATTGTAGACCCCCATATCTCGAGTTATCTTTGGGTCGTTGAGTTAATTGGCATCCTCAGCTGTTTGACAGTGTTCGGTTTTTATTGCAGCATCGGCTTGGCTTGGATTTTTTGAAGTTCAAGGAGGTAAATACTCAAAAAACAACATGATGCATTGAATGTATCATTTTTGTTAAACTCTGTCTACCATCAAAGTTCAGAAATAAACTTTTGGAAGAATCTTAACACTTATGAATATCTTTACTCAATTATCAAATTTAAGTTTTATCTAAATTTTGGAAAAATCATTTTCAAAGGAAAAAAAAAATAGAAGAAAAAAAACAGAAAAGAAAGAATTAGAGCAGTGATTTCCAAAGTGGTCTATATGGACCCCCAGGGGTCTATGACGACCTCCAAGGGGTCCACGGCAAAGAAAAAGTAATTCGGGGGTCCATGAGGTGTAAATGGGGGTCTACGATAGCCTAAACCAGATTGTGGCTTTAATTTTAATGAAAATCTAATAAATTGTAAATCATATTTCCCTATTTAACACCTTTTTTACTAAATTTACTGGGGTTAATTTGCAATTACAAGGCAACAGCATACATTTTAATAAAAAAGGTCCATCATTTCCGTGTTTCTTGCCAGAATCAAGATAAAGGAATATAAAACTGGATGTCGTGAATTTTCTCAATTTGTCACAATTAGCCAGAAAAAAGACGTTTTAACCTATGTTCAACATTTAAATGTCTTTTACTCAGGTTTTGAAACTAGGTTTGACAATGCTTTGACCATGGTAATATCACAGTGAATAATGAATTCATGTTGTCACATTAAAAAAGCAAAAAAAAAAAAAAAAAAAACAAAAAACGTCTTATTACAAAAGGAACTTGTTTCAATAACTCTAACGATGATCTTATAGTAAGGTTTAGAAACGAATGTCAGCAATTTTGGCTTTAAAAAATATACCTGTTATTTTTTCAAATTATGGAACATCTTAAGAAAGTTTTTAATTGATTTTCCTAGAGAGGGGGAGTTTCAGCATGGTTGCCAATCTCCAAAATAAAAACAGAAAAAAAGAAAAAGATTGGATCCTAATAACTGAGGAGATTGAGGGTTAAACCAAAAAATATTGATGCCCAATGTTAAAAATGTGTTATCGGGAAGCATTAGATTCATCCCACTCATTTGAAACGTTTGTTGCTCAGTTGTTTTATGTAACAATTATTTCATATATTAAATTAAAATTTAATGAACTAATTCACATGTGTTTCTTAAGTTTTAAACACACTACTTAACTAAAGTTAGAAACATAAAACTTTAAAAGTAAGTAGTGCTATACCAGCTGTTAAAAAACATTTAAGTTGATAAATTTGCAAAAATTTAATATTAGGTAAGAAGGGATTTACACAAAACCGAAAAACATGGTAAGGGGTCTATGAGACAAAAAATTTTGGGAACCTATGAATTACAGTAAAGCTATACCGTCTCAGACATCACAAGAAAGCCATAAGCATAAAAAGTATACTTATAAGTAAGATTTTAAAAACAATAGGGCATAAAGTATCAAAAAATCTAGTTTAATACTTCTTGACTTCATATGCTCTATTAAGGTATCCGAACACGTTCGGAGAACTTTTTAACAAAATAGCATACTAAAACATTATAAATGCTCTTTTAGGACTCAATACCAATAAATATAACTATATTAAACTATCAAAATTTAAAATAAATTACCTGAATTTTACAAAAATCACAATTATAAGTGAAATTTTAGCAATATTTTTGAAAAACTTGAAAGCAGTTAGAGAAAAAAGAAATAAACATGTATTAGTAAAAGTATTACTAAAACAAATTAGATGCATTTATCTAGAAAATGTACTAAAATTTTAATTTTTTATTAAAATTTGAAAATTTTAGAGCTGATTGAGTAAACATTATAAGAAATGATACATTTTTTATGAGACCATTATTTAAATAACAAGCCATAACTCAAAAAGTATTCATACAATAAGAAATATTTTAGTACATTCTCTAGAAAATAGCATAAATATGAGGTTCCAAAAGTTTTATAGAAATACATTCGTAATATTTTGAGTTATCAGACTCGCCATGATAGATTTTGAGCAATTTAAATGCCCACTTCTGGTAGATCAAAAACTCACTTCCGGTTTTTCTAAATTTATAAAATGGATTGTAACTTGGCCTCTAGGTACTGTAGAAACAAAGTATGTTTCGTAAAGTCAAAAAATAGCTCTATTCAATAAAATAAAAAACAAAAATATCTGTCTTGACTGAATTTGGTCATTTTCAACGTGTTCGGATACGCTCTCCGAACTCACGATGAATATTTTTTAAAATTTTTAATGGGTAAAACCATGTGAAGTCATAATCTCACTGTAACTGCAATCATGTGCTTCCAGCCCATCAGTTTGTGCTTGTTGAGACAAATATTATTCAACTCGTTGCCAACTAATGGCCGCTAATGCCAAATTAGTTAATAAGAAACAGAAATATAATAAAATTATAAAACATTATAATTTTTAAAGTAATTAATTTTTGAAATGAATTTTATGATTTTACATTTATGCATTTGTATTATTAGGAATTTGTATTTTATATAAACTTACTGTATTTATTTTTATATTTGTAAATCTGGAAGCAATTTCTTTGTAACCCTTTTTAGCTTACCAGATTGGCAGCAGTCCGTATTTTGGCATCAGACTAGTTGCAATGTTTTAATGTGAGCGCAGCTAAGCCTAATGGAATAAAAAATTGCTCTTCGAATTCTTTGCAGCAAATCTCTATACTTTAACGTTATAGAACCAAATGTTCCATAACATACTCTTCATTGTTGCCAACTTTTCCTTTTTGCTGAAATTTTTTTTAAAAAGTGCATATTTGTCAAGAATAATAATGCACATAGTAAACAAAATGTGCTTGATTTAAAAGTAAACATATAAAATCTAAGAATTTTTAAAAAAAATTTGATACCTTTTTGAAGAATTTTAATACTTGACATTGTTATTCAAATTGGTATCTAAACTTTACAAAAAGAATAACAAGTACAAGTCTCATGTCAGTTTTGATTTCAACGGAGAACACGTGAATGCCTTTATTACGTGACCCTCATGAATTTAGCCAATTTATCATTCGATCATTCCGATTTAGAAACTTGTGACTGTAACTGTCAGAATATCGCGTCTTTGTGGCTCATGACTAAAATTTCTACTGTAAACTTTAGAATTTTTTTTTTAAATCAAAAAGTGCTTTTACTTTAATATTATATTAAGACTTCATTATCCTATAAAAAGAGTAACATATTTTATTACTTTATTTATTCTTATTCGAGCAAATGCATTTTTCCCTCTAGTGTGTTATTTGTATTCCATATTTTTTTCTATACTGTAATGCTAAATGGGTATCAAACTTTAAATGCTACTGGCAAAAGCTACGTGTTTTCAGAATGTTTCTTTACAATGAGTGGAATATATGTTACAATAACGTCCCAAATTTCTACAAAATTCTGATAATTTTTTTCCTGTTTACCTTTTGTGGAAATACATTACATACACGATTTATTTGAACACGCATGAAAATACATATGAGAAGAAAACCACTATTTTTAAACAATTAGAAGTTTTTAAAAATATTGTAGAGTTTTAAAATTACTTACTACTTCTACAAATTTTAATATTTTTAGAAGTGTTTCTCACAATTCTGTACATGGGATGATATTATGAAAGATATATTTATTTTTTAATTTTTTTTCGATTGGACGCTATAAACGAATACCTATATCTAATTTTGAGGATTCTTTAAATAATAACTATTCTCATGGATTCTTATTCTATGCACGGAATCGTCAAACATATTATACAAAACCAGAAAAAGTTTCATAACTTAACATTGCTAACAAAAGCCCTAGCCTTTTAAATACGTTATTATTGTGAAAAATAAAAATCTGAGAAAAAGCCATTTAAAGTTTTAAAGGTCAGTAGAGTAAATGAAAGAGTTCGATGCAAACGTCACGTGATCTAGTTTCGGCTTTCATTTCCATATACTGTTAGTAAAAGTTAAAAACTGGCTAAAAACGTTGCTAGAGCTACGAAATCTGTTACACATATAAAGAAAAGTCACAATTAAAATTATGCTACAAAAAAAAGTGTGCGTGCTTATGTGTGTGACCACACGATAAAAGTAATAACTTCAAATTTTGTAATGTTATTTGAGGGATTAGTTAAGTGAATAAAAAAACAAGGGGATATTAGTATTGTCATATAAAATTATTTATTCATTATTATTATGTATAGGAGAGAAAACCTCCAGAATATTTATTTGCATTCACTGTATAAAGAAAGATTCAAAATGTAAATAATACTATCTGATGAAAACATTTCAGCATTTTCTTATATTCTTCAAGTTTTTCACTCTAAATGGCTTTTTTAAAAATAAAGAAAACGATCAGTTGTAATGTATTAGAAAGTTGTTTTTCTGCACATGCTCCATAAACCTCAAACTGGTCAATTCTGTCAAAGGTTTATTACAATTAATTATTACTGGCATTTGGTGATTTTAGCAATTTTTTTCGTTGCATTTTTATGGTTCTTTGAAATGGAAAAGGGCCTTTTTTGAAAATATTTTATGTGCAAAAAAGCAGAAAAATAGAAAAAATATTCAAAATTACGAAATTCCATAAATTTTTTAAAGAATTTTTACAATATTCCATCTCAGTCTAACTTCACAGCGTTGAGAAAGATATACAATGTACCAATCTACTTGGAAAAATAGTTGTAACTTTTTTTTTTCTTTCTTGTTTTTTTTTCTTTTTAAAAAAATTTAAATCCAAGAAAATCCATAGAAATTTGTAAAAAATGTAAAACATTATAGAGATTGAGATTTTAATAATATATTTCAAGTTAAAAGCATTTATTTTTTAAACAAAGTTAATTAATTCAGTCGATAGAGTAACATCATGAAATCCCAGTTTGGCTGAAAACCGATTTTCGACGCCAAATTTTGTCATTGATGTAAGTCTTTTTCGTTGAAGGACTTAACATTGTTACGGAAAATTCCAATCCATTGTAACGAGCGTTGCAAACCCGAGCGTAACAATGCTTGGCTTCTTAAAACACATCATTCAAGTTCACTCTCTAGCAACTCTTATCACTTCAAAAATTCAAAATTTTGGTCATTTTTTAAGATAATGTGTCCCCTTAACATGTGTTTAATGCTTGCATTTTGCTCTTTGATCTTGAGTCAGCGGTGGTAGTGCTGCAATATGAATGAAATTAATAGTTAAAATGGGTTATTTTTTTCAGACAAAGTGAACAGGGATGCTCTACTGTTATTGAATCAAGTTGAGGTTCTTGATAATTAATGATTTCAACAGCATTCGAGAATGAAGAACAATAACTGAGATCACTTGAAGACAAAATCTACTTTATTAAAATAGCAGGAATTAAAATGGATCACGCGCAAGAAGTTGATTAAAATCAAGTTTAGAGTAGTGATTCTACAAAAACCTGCACGTTTTTTAATGTAGTTACATGAACAAGAGGAAAAAAATTCCTGTACTCCATCTTTATTGTATCGCTTACAAATTTTATTTTTTAAAAAAATTCGCTTTATTACACTTGATTTGCACACCAAACAAAAAAAAGCGACAAATGATAAATCGTCACCATTAAATAACGCTTTCATGAAAAGTGATGGCAACTGCATATATTAAATTACTTTCGATTAAGTTAATCCAATTAACGTCTCATAGAATACACCATCAAAATATATTTTCATTAATATTTTTAAGATTAAATAAACCTGTAACATACAGTGGGGGAGAGGATATATTTTTTCTTCTACTTCGCTCTTCATTTTTTTTTCTGTACCCATAACCGTAATCCCCCCTTTCTATTCAAGCAGTTCCTTCTGGGTTTTACACCCATATTTCAAGTCCCTTTTCTCCATTACGACAATTAACAAATTACGTGCTCTTAAATTAGTACAGCCTTTATCCTCCGCTTCGACGACTTAAGATTACATGTATTTTAAAGTATAAAAAAAAATTAGGGATAAAAAAAATCCCCCAAAAAATTCCCTAAAAAAACTAGACAGGCTTGAAGACCGTCCAAGAACGGCGCATTTTTTTTTTCCGTTTCTTTCTCTACATTATAAATTTTTCTTAATTTCTTCCTAAATGTATTAACCCTTCTCGGGTCCGATGGGACCCTGTCTGAGGGACAAGAAGGGAAAAAAACGGGACTTTAATAAAGCGGACGCCATATATTCCCCTACATTTGCATGGACTTGATTAATGTAATGAATCCCGGGAGAAGAGAGTAATTTTTCCCTATTAAGACAATGAAGACATTCCAATTAAGATAGCGTCGCTAATTGTGGAAGTGCTCTTTGTGGATTTGTTTGCGCGTCACCGAGTTTTTAGGAAGGGGATGGCGATGTAAAAGAGGGGAGGGGGGTCGTCTGCATCCAGTTATCCGGTCAGCAAATTTCAACCCCCTCAATCTCAGGAACAGTTGACGAGTTTTAAACAGGGGGCTGTATCCATGTTTATACCTACAATCCTTTTTGTTGCTGTATCGAATTTACACGTTTATGAAATGTTTAAGTTTTAAAATGTATGAAAATAATATCTGTTGTATCTATGAATTCTGTAAGCCGTTGTTATTCATTATTACTTCGTATCTGATGATTAATTAGCAATGGGTTCAGTTATGTGTTTTCCATTGAATTCAAATTAGACTTTAGACTTGCAATTGCTGTTCTACTTCTAAAATTTTGATACAATTTTAAATTATTGGATAAAAATAGTCAAATACTAAGATTCCTCAAAAAGTTTTTCAAAATAAAAAATTCTATATTTTATGTCTACTTTGAGATCAAGTGCATTTTGTCTACCTGTGTACTTTATTAATGTTGACAAATATGCGCTTTTTAAAAGAGTTTGTGCAAAAGCCAAAATTGGCAACAGCGATGTTCATGAACTGATTTGTAGGAAATACGCGATTGCATTTATCACGTGACTATGACGTCACATGAATATAACCCATTGAAGTATGAAATGGAAAGTTCGATGGGAAAAAAAACATAACATTCGAAAAAATATAGTGGCAAATAGATTTTACTCAGATTCGTAGACTGGAGATTATTTTCTAATTAAAAACAACATCTTCAAATATTGAAATATAAGTTATAACTGATAAACTGAAACGATTAAAGATAAAATTTGAAAAACATCTATATTAAAACTCTGATGTTGAAAAAAAAAGGTAAATGAATTCATAAACCATTCTCCATTTTAGTGATTATTGTTCATAGATCACTAAGTATTTCAAGAACTTACCGAGATATCGAACACAAAAGTTTAAAACTTTGAATTTTTTATTTAAAAAAAAGGCAGAAGAATTTTGGGTTAAGATTATAAATGACTTTGAAAACTTTCCAAAATGATTCTAAAATATCTTTGCCACTTTTGATTGTAAATTTATGTGTGAGGGTGCTTTTTTTCTTTCTTTTTTTCTTTTCAAAAGAACAAAAAATAGTAACTTTAAAAAAAATCAACTGTGCAAAAACAAAAATGTTTGAAGAGTCTGCAAACTTTTTAACATTAAATATTAATTTAATATTAAAAAGCAAACATTTAATTCATATCATTATTATAAATATTTAGCTATTCTTTGCAAATATCAAATTTACATTTATAACTCTATAAAATAATTGTTTAGAAACATTTTTTTTGCAATGAATAACCAACAAATGGTTTTAAATTCATAATCAGGGGCTAACTTAACTGTAAACACATATTTTCAGCCAATCAGCTCATAAATTCATGTGAGGTCATAGTCACGTGATAAATATTATCAAGTGTTCACCAATCAGTTATTGTTGCCAAAACTTTTGCTTTTTACAAAAACTTTCTTATAAAACGCATATATTTGTAAGCAATAATAATGCATATAGGTAAACAATATGCACTTGATTTAAAAGCATACATATAATACAAGATTTTAATTTTGTTAAACCTTTCGAAGAATCTTAATATTTAGACATGGTCCAATTATTAAGTTTGAAATTTAATCAAAATTTTACCAGTAGAACTACAAGTACTAGTTTAGTGTCAGTTTTGAATTCAATAGAGAAGACGTAATTAGATTTATCATGTCATCGCCATGAATCTAGCCCATTCGTATTTTAATCTATTTACCAAGATTTAAAAATAATAAAGGATCGCCAAAATGAAAAAGTTCGAGAATCTCAGGGATAACAAAATTTTTTGGGTGCGATAAAAAAGACAAATAAAGGAAAAGCAAAAAAAGACTTTTAAGAAAATATATATTTTGTAGACAAAAAAAGTATTGATATTACAATGGATGACGCAATGTCTTATATATATAGTATTTTTTTTCTATTTTTTAAACTTAAATATAAAAATAAATAAGTATATTTCAATATAATAAATTTTTCCATAACTTTTGAATTTTTGTGAAAATTTTTCACACGGAAAAAAAGGGAGGGGGAGAACACATCTAGAATTAGATTTTCAAAATATCTAAATTGGAAGATTTGTGCACAACAACCGTCTTCGGTGGACCTACAGAATTTCTAAGTTTCCCCACCACTGCTCTAAGCAACAAGTCTGTAAGAAGCTCCCAATCAGGCGAAAGGTAACACGTCATAAAGCCACCTTGATAGTATCCATTTTCATGTGTGCACGATCCCCACCCCCTTCGTTTCGGACAGTCTTCACCCCTTTGTAGCCAAGGCAGTCAATCCTTGGCGCGCCTCATGCATATGCATAAAGTGGCGCTCGCAAGAAGGAAAACCCCTCGATGTCAAACGCTCTGCTAATGGCAACATGCAAATTTCACCCAAAACCGCCCGCCATTTTGAATCCCAAACGAAAGGATATTGGAAGTCATGGAAGCGCAAATTTGTGATTAAGACCTTCACCCCTTTTCCCTCCCCACCCGTTGCCAAATCCTAAATGGAAATTGTTGAATGCCGGGACACAAAAGTAAAGTATCGCGCGACGTGATTAAAGACAGTACTTAACCGGGAAGATTGTTTAACGCAACTAACTTCGGAATTGTTGGAGACATTAAGTTATTTTAGCACTTTAAGAGATTAGTCAAGAAGTGAGGGGTTGTGGACCTTGCCTTTCCCCCAAATAGAATGACCTTCTCTTTGCTGTTGCCAACTAATCAATCTTTACGGTCAGAGAACGCATTTGGTTGCTGGAGTTTGGGCAGTTTTCTGTAGAGAAAACGAATGTCTCTTTCTCTCTCTCTCGTGCATTACCTGTTAAGTAAGCGGTTTTATTGAATTCGACAGTTAAGGAAGGGAGGGGCGCAGTGGTAATTAGAAGGGGTGCATGGAGAATATTTTGATGGGGCGATAAAAGTGATTTCTCTTTAGGGAAACAGCCCTGCTGTCCACGATGCTCTTTTAAGGGAAAATTCTCATTAAATATGCAAGTTGAGGGCACTTTAAAGGCATGCATGCTGTGCAACAAATAATCGTAAAGGCCTAAGACACAAAAGATGCGTCTCTCGGCGTAATAAACGATTCGATGGTTGGGTTTTCAGTTGGAGAAGAGTCGGTCCACCCTAAAAGCATCGTAACCTCGGAAAGAATGCATTAACAAATATTTTTCTGTTGTGTCAGTCAATTTCAGCGGAGGAATTAAAGTTATTATTTCCAGGACTGTGGAATAAGTTAACCTTAATTGACTACACAGAAACTTCCATAAAACAACTAATAAAGAATCACAAGGAGTTTATTAAAAAAAATCCACAATTTTTATTTAACCAATGTATTTTTCGTAATGAAAATTATGATTAAAATGCAACCAGATAACGTTAATTCATACGAATCTTTTTTTAGAATGTTACCTAATGTTTGAACGTAAGTTTTAAATACGCAGAACCGTTTTTTTTTAAAATTGAGTTAACAGTTTATTTCACCATCACACAGTAGCCTATACAAACCTCTCTTAAGTGGGGAAGGGGGTTACATTGTAAAAAACATGTAGACCATGGGTGTCTAAACTATGACCGTTTGAGGGCCACATTGCAACAAAAAAAATTTTCTGGACCGCACATACAATATTTTTTCAACGAATTGAATTAAAAATTAACTCAATGTAATTTTGCTAAAATAACTTCTTTTATTATAATTTTTTTAAAAAATTTGAATTAGATATGTATAGGTACATATTTATTTAAAATTTATAAAAGTTTCGTTTCCAAATTTATAGTTTGGATTTCATGAAGAGGGAAAAAATTCAAATTAATGAGATGGATGAATTTGCTTTTGTTGAACAACTAAATCTCGCTCGATATCGAGTTCAATAGACGAGATTTGCAATTTTAATGGATTTTGAAGAAGGTTGTCAGTGATCTTTGTCCTATTTTTGTTTCCTGTAAGCTTCATTCTTGAAAATAATCGTTCACAATTATAGGTTTTGCCAAAAGCCGAAGACATTAATAAAGCATGATAGTGAAAATAAGGATATTTATTGCGCGGGGTAGGTAATCTTTATAAGACTCCAGTAAAGAAACATTTCTAAATCTTTCTTTCATTTGAATGTCACTTTGCAGTTCAATGCATTCCATTTGAAGATGTGAAGGTATTAAAAGTAAAAATTCGCCATCTAGTGGATACACACATAATTCGAAACATAAATTCTCATGACATACTAAGATATGTTTTTATTTAAATTTTTATTTCAAAATAATTGTCAACGAGCCGATAAAATATAAAAAATATTGCAAATATTTATTTTTTTAAATAAAAATGAATAAATTTAATTATTTTCATAATTTGCGTTTGGGCCGCATTTCAAAGACCTTTGGGCCGCACCTTAGACAAGCATGATGTAGACGAAATCGCCGAGAGGTAATCTCTATGGTAAAAACTAAAAATTCGTTGGTCTGTGAGGGGGAGGTGAACGTCCAAACTCTCCCCTTGAGTACGCCATTGCTATTACATATAAAATTTGAATCTGCTTTATTTTATAAGGCGAAGTCACCATGATACACTTTTTGCTGCTTTAATTTCAATACAGTTTATTTAAACTATTATATAAGTGAGATATATTTAAGTCTAATCTGACTTTAAATAATATACAAACAAATGTATCGAGTTTATTTTTTTAGTAATGTGCTACCATTCCTATTTTGTCCTCTATCCTCTTTGATTGAGAAATTAAAATAAATTTCTCTCTCTCTCTCAACTCCTTGATTAGTAATTACGTTATATATTTATTGTTATTTGATTTTTATTTATTTATAGTAAATTTTCTATTTTTTTAAAGAAAGAAACTTATACTTAAGTTTTTTTTTATCATTTAGCTTTTATTAGTTAGAAATTTATTTATTTTAAGTTATAAAAGAGAACTAAGCATGTACATATCGAATGCTGAAAGTAAACACTTGAAAATTGTTAAGTCAAAAATCTAAAAAAATAAAAGGATATATATATATATATATTATGTTCTACGATCTTCAGACGTTTCAAATTAATAATGATGATTTGAAAGAGAATCAGTTATCAAAATGTGTCTGCTTCTAAACTTGATAATTTTGATTTTAAAAAATTCCATATTTCCCCCTGTTTTTCCCTCTCATCTTCTTATTACTTATCCCTAAATTTATACTGATACACAGCTTTCCTTCCCAAAATGCATAAAATTTTTGATACATTTTATCATTTGTTTTGTTTTATTTTTCTTATTTATTCAGTGAAAATGAAAAAGCATAAAAACTCGATTTCTGTTCGGGTGTTAACGAATAAATTAAGCGAAATTATACCAATTTTAGAAAAAAAAAAATCAAGCAGAGCCAAATTAGTTAAAAATATCTACTACGACAAGTTAAGAAAAAACTAAAAATTTTATTAAAAGCAATTTCGCTAATTTTTTAAAATAATTTTTCTGTTTGTTTACCAACAGATTTTTAAAAAATATCACATAAATTGATCCATTATATTTACTAAAATACTCAATTACTTTAAATTTGGAAAGAAATATTTATAATCAGTTAGAGGACTATGTACAGATATAACTTTATATCCAAATCAAATTGAAGATGCATTGAGTAAGATATTAAATATCGAACATCATTTAAACATTTATAGAATAAAATTTCAATTGAACGTTTAAGCCGAACAGTTGAAAATCGTTAAGTGAAAATATAAAAATAAGAGGATATTTATGTTCCACAATCATCAATCGTCTCATAATAATAGAATAAGAGTTTGGAAGCTAATCCTTATGCTCGTTTTGTAAAAACCATCGTTTTCTAAATTTGAAATTGCTCTTCCTCAAAAATGAAACAAATCAGTTCGGAATTCAATTTTTACTAGACGCGTAAGAATATACAATCAAAATGTAAAGAAAACTCATTAAAATACAAACTTGGTCATGAAAACACGCTTTCACGCAACACACACAAGATCTGTTATTTTTAAATACCTTTTAGCCTGGAAAAATATTCGGATACATTTAAAAAAAGATTGTTTCATCAACTTAATGCAGCGTTTCTCGGGGGCGCAAGCATATTAAAAAGTCGAAACAAAAGAAAATTTTTAAAAAATTATTAATTTACTGAAATTAAACAAACAAAATGCATTCTGACATAATAAAAAATAAAATGCACATTTGCACTAATATAAAACACATATATTAGTACTGCGCTATGTAAACTAAATTATGACAATACTTAGTTAAGAACAAGTTTAATAATTATCAGTGACCCCAAGGGCTTGTTATAAAAATATTATATGCAAAAATGAACACTTGTTAATTTGTGCAGTTTTTCATTAATCTCTTAAATGCCGGTTGAAAATTACGTGATACGCTTCACAATGCCACCGCTTAACACGTAAGTGAACGTATGTGGTGCGTGGGGGGGGGAGATGGGTAGAAAAGGAATAAGTAAGCAAATCCCCTGAAATAAGTAAATCCTTCGCAAGCACTGTCAAGGTCACTTCATTGCATTTCAAAGCCTTTAGAATAATTTTATTGATCACTATTCACAGGAAAGATCGTACTTCGGAAAGACGTATATATACGTCCAAAGTAATTAACGCACTTGCTCTGTGAAACAATTATATAACGTCGGCATTACTAAAGAGGTTAACGTCGTATTGTAGGTTTAGCGTCAAAGTATAGTATTATTGAATTTAATACATTGTGATTGTATGAAGGGGGCGCGAGGAAAAACATGATTGAATATTGGATCACAAGTGTTGAAAGTTTGAGAAACACTGACTTAATGTTCAAAAAGGATTATGAAAGGAATCGAATGACACTGAAAAAAAAATGTTTTTTGATCGTTTTTGTGAGAATGATTTGAAATTAAATTACATATCGTTTCTTTTAAGCGTATTTATGTTTCGAAATGGAACATTGAGCAATTGAATGTTCGCAAAGTGAAAAATAAAAAATAAAGTGTATGACAGAGTCAGCATTTGTAAGGCGCATCTCTCGATCGAAAACTTATTTTAGTTATTTGATGAGACATTTCGATCAAAAATTCGTCAAAAAGTTTTTCAAAATTTAAAAAAAGTTGTATCATACGTGTATTTTTAAATTAAATTCACTTACGTGTGTTAGTATTGTTGACACATATTGTACTTTTTAAAAGAAAAGTTAAAGAAAAAGAAAAGAAAGTTTCTGCAAAAAGCTAAAGTTAGTAAAAATGATGCGTAAGAAATGATTGGTTGGAATCTCGTGATTGTATTTATCATGTGATTATGATGTTGGATGAATCATTTATGATTGGTTGGTGTCTTGTCAAGGACAATAATTAAATAGGACCAAAGGCTCTATGGACAGCATCGGCAAACTGGATACAGTTATCTTCATATAAGACCTCACAGGGGTTCTTGCTGATGTGCTGCAATTTTGCCAGGTTGGTAGGACATGAGAAAAGATGTTCTACGTTCAGTTCCATGTCGTGGCAGTGTTTGCAGAAAAAGTATTTTCTTTTCCCCTTCTGAATTTGTATGCTCCTGAAGTGTCTTGTTTTAAGCCTTGTTTAGATGTGCTTGTCAGGTTTCTACTAGTATTAATTTCAGGAATTTGATATTTTCGACTGATTTTTCTATCGAAAAGTCTTCATTTTGGTACTTCATTTGGTATCGCTAATGGTAATCGCAATCCCGTCATTCTCCAAGCGGTTTTTAGTAGTAATTAATAAAAATTTGATAATAACAATTGTTGTTGTTCCTAATGCCACCCAAATCGACAGCGTCAGATCGAGGCCCACGAAATTAATCGCTGCAAGCAGGGACGTCTTAAGACATAGGCCAACTGGGCCTGGGCTCAGGGCCTCGGTCACAATGGGGACCTCGACTCAGCCTAAAAAAGATCATGATTTGAATACTTTCAACGGTCAAATGTAATTTCCGGTTATATTCTCCGAAAAACTGGGAATTTCGGACAATGTGTCAACTGGTACATGTGATGATCGTGTGTAGTCCTACCACCATGCTCCATCATTATTCATTCAGTCAAATGGCGGCAGCTGGTCGATCCGGTTTGTGCGATTTGTAAGTCATAACCATTTATTTGTTTCGGCGTATTGTTTGTACCAATATTTGACAACGTATGCTATGCTCTGTCTACTTTTAAGTGTTTTGGGTGGGGGCTTACATTTGTGTAAGGGCCCAGAGCCACAAGAAGTCTTAATACGTCCCTGGCTGCAAGGGAGTCTTAAGACAGTGCATAGCATACGTTCGTTTTGGCTCTGTTCCACCCAAATTTTGAGAGAGAACACCTCCGGAGATATTCCACTCCTCTTCCCTTACCACAAATCTCTCGAAAGGATTTTCGGCTCAACGGATATTTAGGAGTGTTTCTATACTGCACAGGCACTATACATTTACAAACAACCATGCCTTTTTCAAAATATGAACTCGGGTCCTTTGCACGACACTCAGCCACCATCCTGTTTAGGTGGCATATCTAACAGTAACATTTATTTGAGCGTATTTTAAATGTAATTGTTAAAAATAACCACGCTTGGCGAGATTTGCATTCAATAATTATACAGTACAGTTTAATTTGCTTGCAGGGTTAAGAAAGGTAATTATTAGTGTTTAATTATGAATTACAAAAAATTTTTGTAGCTACTTTTATAACGTCGACCAATGTCGCCAAATTAAAAGGGGTTGCCAAATGATGTAATCGTTATATTAATGCCTTTGAACGTAAGCGGGAACGGCTTCTACTATTGGCGACGTTTTTTGATTTGACGAAATTAGTTGAAGGTATAACACCTAAGTATCCAAATTTCTAAGAATAACAGCTCAGTACACTTAAGTTGTTATAAAAAATTAAATAGATGCTGTTATTCTAGGGCTTATTACAAAGGAACATATAGAAACAGTATATTAGAAATCAAACATCTGAACTTATCAGTTTCAAAAAGTAATGTTCCAAGTCATTCGAGATAATGTCACTGTGAACTATATAATGTTCACAATTCACTCAAACTTTTTCCACAAAGCCTTGGATATTAAATGTAATGATTTTTCGTGCGGAGAAAATATTAAACCATCTCGTATCAGCCGCAGATAACACGTGTATTATCGCAAATGATATCTTTTATACGCACGCAAAGAACATGCATGTTAACATGTCATATTACCACACGCCACGGCGACGATTGGCAACTTTATGAGTTGTTAAACGTCGCCAAGTTTTGCTGACTCGAGCGATTTATTGCATTTGTTACAGGAACAAGTAATGTAAAAATGAACAGGTGTGGAATAAGTTAGATTTGAAAGGATGTTTCAGAGACAATATCTCAATAAAGGTATAAATCTGTATGAAAGTGAGTTCGGAGTTTCCCAAAATAGGGCCTTTAAAAACTTGTAGCAAAAAGCAATATTGCCGTGATGGTTTGCTATTATTCATTTAATTGTTATTCAGATTTTAGAAAATATTTTAGATGTAGAAAATTAGGCGTAAGTTTTTGAAGCTCAGTTTTGATTTCGATAAACAACTAGAAAGGAGGGAGAAGGAGAAATAAAAGTTATTTTTAAAAAAAACTTTTATGAAACTTAATTTTTTATTTATATTTCTTGTTTAATGTAAATCAACATATGTGATGACTTACATTAAACATGTTTCGCTGTTTTTTTTATTTTTATTTTGGGTCGGTTTTTCTCTGAAGACTTCAATTAATTGAATAGTAACAAACTTATTCAAGTATCCGATTACCCTAAAATTGTGAATTTTGCCAAAAATTGACACACACACAAGTTTTTTAATGATTTTATTTTATAGGCCATCTTATTAGCTTTATAAAAATACCAAGTTTATTATTTTCCGTTGAATAGAACAAAAACTACAAGTGTTTTACTAAAGCAGATGCTATTACTTTCAGCAAAATGTCATACTTTAAAACACGTTTTACTCGAAATGTGTTTTTTTGAAAATGCACAAATGGGGACAGCGATTGCTAAAAAAAGTTTTGAAAATAATTAAAATTCTTTGTGTATGTTCTGTATAATAGTAGAAGTGTCTCAACCTGCATATTTATCAATCACTATTTTATTACAGTATTTACAGCCCCTTATGTTAATATAATCACTGTTTCTTAAAGCAATTTCAAAGCTCTAGTTTTTGTAAAGAGGAAAATATTTCTTATCCAGAAGGTCATTTCAAACATGAATAACATAGCAGCACATCAAAGTTGAAAAATTGAAAATTTGTTTATAAACTTTTGATTCAGAACGGGCCACGTTTATGTTATTTTTTGTCAATTTTTACCCATTTTTTCCCATTTTAGTAATAATAATTTCTTTTTCTATTCTTAATTTTAGCATATTTCTCTTAAAATGTGCTAAAAAAAATCTAAAAACAACAAAAAAATCCCCATATCTCCATTTTTTCTTTAAAAAAAAAAGTTGTCGCAAGAAGTCGGATACCTTAATGCAAGAGGACAAACAAGTTTTTAAATCCTGTCAGTGTTAAATACACTGTCTTTAAATTATTTTGAATACTTAAAAGTTATATTAATAATAGAATAATATATACGTTTGCTCTTTAAAAAAGCTAATTGAACAGTTTTATAACGCGAAAGGAGAGTTTAAAAATAACGTTTTTAGAAGTTTAATGTTGTTCAAGAATTCTTAAAGCAGGAACACCATTCTTACCAATTTCTTTTACAACCAAACAGTTTATTTATGGTTATTAAAGTGCAAGTTTACTGAAAGTTTGCAGATGACAAGAAAACGTTTGAGAACACGAAAACTCACACTTAAACGTTTTTTATGGGTTAATTTTTTTTTTACTTGATTTTGATTGACGTCGCTCTGTGAAGCAACACGAATGCTATTAGTGACGGACCTCGTAATCTTGAATCACGACCAAGTGACGAGGACAACACCTAAGTTGACTCGACGTCGGCAATAGGGTTCAGGACCATGACTAATCAACTACCGTGGCCATCTTTTTCTGGGAAAAGATCCCATAATTTGTAATCATTGCGTTTATTCACTGACTGTGAAATATATCTTGAATGAATGCTTTGCTTTTAACTTCGCTCTTTGTAAATGTTTTAAAGCATACGTTTTAATTTTAATTGACTTGATTGGGGACTCAACTCACAAATAATTACTTTCTTGTAAAAAATCTTGTCTTTTATATTCATTTAATTACGTTTAACGCGAAAAGACTTACGACGAAATGTCGGTTAACATGAAATAATACAACAGTCCAGACAAACTACTATTGATTTTCATGCATTCTCCCCCTCTCAACATGAAAGGATTTCCCTTCACAGGAAATGAACAAAATACGGAAAACACCAGAGATTTCAGAGGGGTGGAAATGAAAGAGAGGTGGTTCCACATTATTTTTCTGTATTATTGGACTGTCCAACTGTAGCATAGGAAGAATTCGTTGCAGTAGATGATGATGTGCATACGGCCCAATAATGACAGACAAAGACATTTTGGGGTTTGTTCAAAGCTCGAAAAATATCATTGATACATATTCCGACGACGAAAATGAAATGAATAATGCAGCTTCTGTTCCCGATTGAGGAACATCATGAAAACTATGCGTAGTTATTTAGACGCACATTCCAAAGTGGAAAGAATAACAAAATGGACGACATCGATCAATTTGATGCAAAAAACGAAAATGCAAAGAAAAATATCAGATTATTTTCCAAAAACTCAATAAAAGTTTTGTTTTTCAAAAAAAAATTTAAAAAAACGTG
This sequence comes from Trichonephila clavata, assembly GCA_019973975.1. Lineage (NCBI taxonomy): Eukaryota > Metazoa > Arthropoda > Arachnida > Araneae > Nephilidae > Trichonephila > Trichonephila clavata. The sequence continues at coordinate 23,409 of BMAO01013457.1, forward strand.
TAAAATTTTATTAAGTTGTGAATGTTTTTGTTTCATTGATTTTTATTAAATACAAGCACAAATACATGTCGATGTAAATAAAATGTACTTTAATAAACTTAATTTTGTTAATTTTTTTGCGATATTCATTAACTTGAAATTCTTTTAACACGAAAAAAATATTTCAATCCTCTCAGTTTCATGTTAAACGATTTTCACAGTAATATAAATTAAATATATTACATAAAATAAAGACATGACAAAAAAACCAGAACAGATTATTATTTTAGATTTTACTTAAGTTTTTTTATTTCTTTAGTAATTAGTGTAAAAAGTATTTTCATTTGGTCCTTTTGGAGCATATTGTCCGAAAGAGGACTTTGTACAAGAAATTTTAACTTACCAAATACCTTTAACATACTCAATGAAATATTTGTGGCAATTAAAAAATATAATTACTGTACAAAACCAAGAATCAAAAGGCATTTTGCATTACTGGCACAGAAAGGATTCAAACAAACTCGAATCAAATAGGAAGAATCCACCGGAAAACAAGAGGGGAGGAAGGGAGATTAAAACTACTCAATCATCAATCAAGTCACGATCCCTACTAACCGAAACCAAAAAATTAGATTACGAAATTCTAAATTGGGACCAGAACATCAGAGTCACGAAGAACGCTGCCACCCTTCGAACACCAAAAAGGGGTTGAGGAATCGTTCACCTAGAAGAACTTTGATAATAAAGTCGCTCAGTCGTTTCCACGTGCTGAAGGGGGTAAAAGAATGAGTTTTAGGGGTCGAAAGGGGTTGATTCTAATCATGATACATATTTCAAAATTGGGGAGGAGATGCATTAATTTCATAAAGGGGGTCAGTGGAATTCGGTGCAGAAAGGGTTGAAAGCGATTGCGATGCAAATTTAGGAGGTTCTTTTTTTTAGGGAGGGGGGATTTATTGAGGGGAGCCATTTTATCGTAATTGGGAGTGAGGGATGGGATTATTAATTTGCTTAAATGTGATAATATATAATTATATAATTTGGTTATGAATTTGATTATTTCTTTGTATTATTATTTGAGGTTCAGTAATGTTATAGTATACTAACAAGTCATTGAAGGTTTAGGTATAAATTATATTTCTTACTCTCGTTAGTTGTAATATAACTTAAAATAAATTTAGATTTTGTTTTGCATTTTTGAAACCGGATCATTTACATTTTTATGATGTGTTTTGAAGTTGTGATGGATCTATACGGGCTTCTACTAACTTCTTTTATCTTTAAATCAAAATATTTATTTCAACCAACCTCATCGAGAAACCAAACGTGATTTATGTAAATGAGGAATATTATATAAAATCGGTGTTCACGAGTTGAAGGAGAGCGAAGTAAGAGGTCAAGTTAAGTAAAGTAAAGTGAAGAAAGTGAGCGGACGACACGTAGTTGACTGGTTAAGCGAGGTTGATTCGTTTGATGTATGCAAAGAGAAGTGGTTATTGAAGATTGAAAAGCTGTGTAATTAAATATTACGGAGCGTGGAGCCATCGACATTTGATCCAACTAACAACAGTGCCTGAAGTTCTCCGTGCAGAAACCGAATCATTAAGGCATAAGGTACTGTAAATTTTTTTAAGTAAAAGCTGATTATTAGTGTGCACCGTAGTTGTAAAAGTGCGCGTTTAAGCTATATCTTAGATTCAGTTGAAGTTCTGTAATAATATTCCCGCAATTGTATATCTCCCCTCTGCCCTCTTCCATAGTGTATATACCTTAATTAGAATTGTGTTGTGTCTATCTCTCAATAAGTGATAAGAATCAATAAATCAGTTTAGATTGGAATAATGTCTTTTGGTCATTTAGTTCCTCCTACACATCTAGCCGGGTTTTCAGATAGACAGGAAGGTATGAATGTAAGGGGTGACTATACGTCACCACAAAGTGCTTCACGCAAGATTGTTAAAATATTGAAAAACAGTT
>BMAO01013458.1:0-25146 GCA_019973975.1 Trichonephila clavata
TAAGGTGTTTTTTTACATCTGCATTTTGTGACACAATCGCTAACAAAATACTTTGTTGTTCTTGTGATCGATGTTTTTTTTCAATACGAAATAGTCAACATCCCAATAGTCTTAAAACAACATATATTCTTGTAAGTAATTTCGCTTGGAAGACATGAGGTATAATTAAAAAATAGTTTCACCCATAAAAATAGTTGCTACTCCCAAGTTATTTGTTATCACTAACCGTTACAATTAAAAATAAAAAGTGTTGTCTCAAATTCGTACGAGTATGCCATTTATAACAAAATTGACGTATTTGATAACTAGATTGAAAAAATGTCTCACTAAATTTTAATGTATTGTTCTTGAATTACTGAATTTGTTAGTGCAACGGGCCATGACCGGGCCTCTCAGGAAGGTCCCGTGAGCCAGTTGGGTATCGCTGATCTACATCATTGAAACTACCCCATTTTAACCAATACAGTTTCGCCTACGCTAGCATTTAAACTTCCATCACTTTGAAACCGCACCGTTGGCTATCACGTTTGGGTCTAACTTCCGAGATATTTTCCGCTTACAAATAGCAAAATCGAAATGAAACAAAGCAATCTATTTTGGGGGAAGAAACAATCTTCTTTCCCATCCTCGATTAGGCATTGAGTTTCTTATCTTTCTTTTTTTTTACTTCTATCGGAAACAGGATTAGGTTCCGTTAAACGAAATCGAAATAAAACTACAACGGATTTTTTTCTCTCTAGATAACAAAATAAAATAACACAGGTATCCAATATCAGAGAAAGAGTGATAAAAATTAACGCGTTCGATAAAAGAACCAAACGTGGAACCACAAAATTGAAGCACTTGACAGAAAAACAAGAGCGGAAAAAATAACACAGTCAATTTAACGACTATACAATATAGGTACAAAAAATTTCTTCTATTACAGTATATTTCCATTGATAAGAATAGAATTTTCGGGATTTTTCAAAAGGCGGAGTATGAAGGTCTTCTTATATATAAATAACCTAACCTCAAAAAAAAAACATAGCCTTAGGAAAAACAATTTCTTCTGCATTTCCGTCAGTCATGTGAAACACAATGTAATACATAATATATTAATTAGGGAAAAATGTTTTTTATTTTGGATGGACTGCGGATTGATGTTTTACCATTGCAGACCTAGTACATTCCCCGGGAAATATCTCTTTTTAGTGCGGCACCCTATAGGTGGCTACCAATTGCCGCAGGTAATTTTGACGCCCAGTGTCCTCCTTAGAGGGAGGTATCTGAGATCTGAAGATGCCAACCTGTACTATGATTAATTTTACCGAGAGCACCCAAGCCAAATAGACGCTAAAGGGATCCTTCAAATTCCGTATAATCATACGACATGGCCGCTGTCGATTTTCTGAATCATGAAAATCCACCGACTTGGATCGAGGTCGAACCCGACACCTTAGGTGCCGAGGGCCATCGACAAACCAACCACACCACCCTGCCGGTCCCTTAGGGGATAAATAAATCATGAACTACTCATGAATAATAGAGGGTCTAATTATTCATGAGTAACATTTATACAGGATTGGACGCATATTTTTTCCAAGTAATCGAAAAAACAATATAGAAATCTTTATTTGTGCTAGGTCGTTTTATGTATGTTATGTATCGCCACTTCAATCACTTAATATTTCTCTATCACCAAAGTTTCTGTGGATTTTTTTAATTTAATATTTTGTTAACTTATTTAACTTTTTTTTATATTGTTTTATTTATATTCCCTTTCTGGTGCATTTTGTTGAATTCTACGATATGTTTATTATAATCTTTATTTTTGCCGATTCTTCACCATATTGCTTCTTTTTAATTTATGAATCTATCCAGAAGTGTACATCAGAAATTTACATTTTATTTTTGCATAAATTGAATGAAATTAATTCATTTATTATTCTACAATTATATCTCAGTTTAAACTTTTTGAATGCGATAGATACTTTCAAAAATTATAGGAACAAGTAAAATTGCGTATTCTATTTTGTATACAAAAAGCGTATATTTTCAGAAGTATAATGACACGTAATGATTGTTTAAAATAGTCTATTTTGCCTTCAAATATTTCCAACCATATTTACATTGTGCCCCAGGAAACCTTTAAATCATTTATCGGTGTGTTTGTTTCCATTTTATTCTGTTAAAGCATAAATGATATTTTGCTTCACTTAAATCGAATAGACTTTTTTTCTGACAAAAACAAAGATAAAAAGCAATTTTCCTCTCCATCCACTGAAAAAAACCAAGGATCTTTGGCTTCTATTATACATGATTCGAAATGGAACTTTTCTGTCGGAAATGGTTCTCGGTCGTGGAGGAAATTGAAACAAAGTGGATTCGATTCGAATTTGAATGTTACGTTGCCACAGAATAAAAAAAAATTAGAACTAGTATTTTAGAAGAAAAAATTCCAAGAATTGATGTTCCAAAGAATTGATGTACCATGTTCCAAAGACTTATGCTATTAATAAAAATTTATAGTAGTTTTTAAGCATAAAAATATAGAAAAAACACTTTATTCTTAAATATGAAGTATGTTTATTAAATGAATAATTTATTCTATTTTGAGAGCAGAATTTCTCTCCAAAGTATAAAATTCATCAAAGATTAATTTGGCAAAACAATTAGTGTATGTTTTAGTCAAAGAAAAAAATTATTTTTTCAATTTTTCCTATCATTGCGCAATTACCTTTAAATAAACATGGATTACTCAAAATATTACGAGGCAATATGTTCCAGATTTGTCTAATTTTAACCAAAAAGTTCTTAACATTTCACGAAAAGCTTTTTTCACTTGGCAGTTAAGTATTTTCTTTCGTTGCCACTCATGGCAGGGCTCCCAGGAACCATTTTTCAACAAGACAATGCTCGGCCACACACATAAAGGCTGTCACAAACCTGCCTCTGTCACATTACGACCCTTTCCTGATCTGCTCGATCCGTAGATTTATTACCTATCGAACACATCTGGGATTATTTGGGACAGCAAGTTGGACAGCCTACGAGTTTGTTCGAACCAAAGAAGCATTTACAGCAACTGTGGAACAAAACGTCAGGTCATCATACGGAACTTATACGGAACATCATACGGACCCGCGCGCTCGTATCGCATAGTGCATTCGCGCTAAAAGGGATCCAACATACTAAAACTTCCGTTCATTTGTATCTTTTTCTGCAATTAATGATAATTTTTCTTCGGTTTACTTATATTAAAGTAGTACTTACATATGTAAAACTTCGTTTTTCATTTTGACGTCTTTTTCTTAATTCGCAAATTTGTATGGCAATGAATGTTTTTTAGTAATTCGTATTTAAGAGGAGGACTTATTGCATACTTCTTTGTAAAATTAAATTTTAATTTTAAAAATTTGGCTTCGAATTGAGATGATCTACGCCATTTTGACGGGTGATAAGATGAGCTTTAAAAAAGACCCGTTATTATTTACATCTAAGAAAAATGATGATTCATTGTGTCATTTGTTTTCAAGTTGCTTTATTTTAGTTGGGATAATTTATTTTTAAAAAAAATTCTATTTTTATCTGAAATGATTTTTATTTGCCATTTGTTAAAACTTTTGAAATTGAGAGTTTATAAGACATGCATCCTTTAATACTGAATATAAAAATTGTAAAATATTCTAATAGGGCAAAATGGAACTGCAGAAGATAACTGTTAGTATAGAATTATCATTACTAACTTATGAAATTATTATAAACCACATTATTAGACAAAAAAAATTTTAAGGCATTTCTCAAGTGTTTATATATAAGGCAGCTTTATTATTTTCAACATTATCATAACAATCCGGATTTTTTTAATGACATTTAGAACGTGCACAGCAAATGTACCCTATTAAGCCTCTTACACGTACGTGACTAAAGCACAAAGTACAAACCTTATAATACTAGAAATAGAATTCAAAAATGTATGTAGGATATACCATTTAACTATTTTCGTAAAAGGTTAGATCCACGCACTGTGGTGTATTAAACTGCAACCAGTTAGAGACTGGTAACTGTGACTGAGCGGAGGCATTTGTGCATAAATACCACGCAACTATGAGAAATGTATCTGTAGATATAAATGTGTTGTACTGTGTAGTAAAATCGTTATTAAACTAATTTGATGAGTAATGTGTGCATCTAATTATGTTTGAAACCCATAAACATAATACACATATATCCCTTTTCAGAGGACGAGAATTTTAATTAAAAACAGCATTCCAGATCAACGCCATCTGGTGGGCTTATGAAATGCCGACACAAATAATATTCAGGAAGAGGGCCACTAACCACCGTGCGATAAACACGCACAGCGCTTTTGCGCAGCCGCGCTCGCTCGCTAACCAAGCGGTAAGTTTCAGTCGCATCACATATGATGAGCTTTTTTAGATTTCTAACATCCTCCAAGAGGGTATTATCTAACTTTTTCATTCTCTAATATCTGCATGTTTTAATTCCTATTGCTCTGCAAATACTCCCCCTGTAAACTTTTCCGAATTATTAATTATAAATTCTTTTATTTTCAAGAAGCCTCTTCGTTTGAATTATTTTGATTCGATTTATTCAAACTTAACTAGCAAATAATTATAAAAAAAACCCCTCTAGACACCTTGCCACTAACACTCCGCTATCTGAAGAGTAACTTTTTTTTGGGGGGGGGAGAGATTTTGGTTAGATACCCACATGTAAAAAACGCAAAAAAAAAATTTGTTTATTTGGCTATAAAATCGTATCCTGTCCAAACCCACTGATAACTTGATTTTTTTTAAATAAAAAAGAATAAACATCAGTGAAGTTTTCGATTTTTTTTTAATTTGAAAAAAATTTCCCCTGACCCATTTAGTTCCCCTCAAGTATATCTCAACCCTTCAAATTTGCCTCAAGCATCACTTATTTAAACCACCATATCCCTCTTCCCAAGATGTGGATAGGCATTTTGGGGACACCTCGGTCATCTCCCAAGATGTAACATAAACCTTGGGGCTAAATTTCTATTCTTAACTAAACCTCAACGTCTTCATGTATTCTGCTTCAGATATCATTTTTATCACTCGAATTAGATTCAGAACTATGCTGTTAGTTTAGAGAACATGTCGCTTAAACTCCCGTGAGACATAAATAAAGCTACATATAAAAATTTTTCATCCACATATTTCATTTACACAAAATTCCCCGCAATATCCTTAATGCTCTCACCATTCTACTATTTTTGTTCAAATTTCCGTGTCACTTACCCGCTGGAAAAAATTCTTATTGATAATCAATTTTAAAAAACTTTCCCAAATATAAATAAATATATAAGACACTATCTCTCCTTTCTGATCTAAAAGATAAAAAGTAACAAATCCCAAACTATCGATTACACTCGGTCAGAGTTCCTTTCAAAAATAGCCCTCGGTGGCTTAAGGAAACTGAAGTGTAATGAATTATTAAAAAGTTCCTGTATATTACTTCACAACAAAGGACAGACAGCTGTACGATTTGCGGAAGATAATTTCGATACACGGAAGTCAAAGCCATTCGATATATTGTGACTGCTGCTTATCAGATCCAGATTTAATGTGATAAAATCGAATATGAGGATACAGCGTTAAATAATAATAATAATAGCTCGAAGTCTGAATTGAGTGAATTCATAGCTTGAGGTCAGATAATAACACTATACTTGATGCTACATTACAAAAGTATTAATAGTCGTAAGTGTCATAATTTTAAATGTATATTATTGTATACATGTTGTTACCTCAATTAAACTTTGCACGGGAACAGATGTTTAAGATAAGAACAATTGTAGTTTGTAATTGTAGGGTTTTTGTGCTACTCAAAATATTAGAAAGGAAAACATTCTACAGGGGGGAAAAAGATCATCTTTATACTTCCTATAACATATTTTTTTTCTCTCTTTGCACAATAAAATAACAGAATTAAAATGCGCTTCAAGGTATCCGACTACTGGCGACAAATTTTTTTTTAAAAAAAATAAATTTAAAAAATCTGAAGTTTTTTTTTTTTTGTACTTTTTAGATTTGTTTAGTACATTGTAAGAAAAATATGCTAAAATTAAGAATTCAAAAAGGAATTATTAATACTATAATGGAAAAATTTGGACAAAATTTAGAAAAAATTACATAAAGGGGACCCATTCTGTACCAAAAGTTTATAAACAATTCTTCAATTTTGATGTGTTGCTTTGCTATTCATTCTTGAAATGACATTCAGGATAAGAGATATTTTAGTTTTTACAAAAACTAGAGCAATTTATCTTAGTCATTATATGAAATTACTTAAAAAAACAGTGATTATATTCACAGAAGGGACTGTAAATTTTGTAATGAGTGAGTGTGCTTTTGGGCGAGGGCTTTTGGCGACGCACCTCGTAATTTTAAACCATGGTCAAATGACGAGGCAGACATCTCGTAAATTTTGTAATGAAGCAGTGATTGATAAATTGGATGGTTAAAACATTTCTACTATTATACAAAACATACGCAAAAAATTTTACTTAATTATTTTCAAAACTTTTTGAGCATTTTCAAAAAAACACATTTCGAGTAAAATACATTTCAAAGTATGATATCTTGTTTAAAGTAGTGGGGGGGGGGCATCTGCTTTTACTAAAATACTTGCAGTTTTTGTTCTGGTGAATGGAAAATATGATAAATTTGATATTTCTATAAAGCTAAAAGGATGGTCTATAAAATAAAATCAGATAAAATTTCAACTTTTGGTAAAATTCACAATTTTAGGGTAATCGCATTTTCTGGTAAAAAATATATATGTTGCTGTTAACCTAAATTTCTGTGTTTTTGAATATTACCATTTTCAATATTGGGTCCTTAAAAATGTGATTTATTTCATCACACACAAACCATGATATTTTTTCTTTAAAAAGTAAAATTAAAACCTAATTTATAGGTACACTAGAAATATTAGAAATTCGAATTAATTTTTATTTTCTTAACAATATCGCTCATTAATTAAAAGTGTTTGAATAACGTCGTTTGATATTTTTTAACAACTGTGGGCCTAGAATTTGTAAAAATAGAATGGAAATTGAGATGTGTAACTAACAAAACTTTTAACACCTTATAATTTTGTTTGTATTCATTTCAACAAATATCAAACTGCTAGAAACAGAAACGAATTTTATTGTTTCTTTAGAACTGGTATGTTAAAATAAAAAGGGTAGTATGAAATTTATTTAACGTAGAAAAAAAACTGTTTTGCTTTCATTTTAAAAAAGGAATATTTTAATATGCTTCCCTCTATTAACTTGCCCTCAAAATGTAATTTTCGATGTTGGAATTTAATTAATAAAAGAACGTATCTGCTCATGTATTATTCAGTAACATTAAATGAAGATGGAAAAGATTTTTTAAATTAAAATATCTTAAGTCGAAAGAAAGTCGCGTTTATGTTTGAACTTTAACTGTTTGTTTTCCCCTAACGTATGAACTATTTTTAAAATTAAAATAACTAAATAAGAAAAAAAAATCTTAAAATAATTGAAAAATAAAAAAAAATACTTAGTTTTTATTTTTACTAAGATAACAATTTCCAAACACGTGGCGAATTTACCACGGATTTGACCAAATAAAACAATTTAACATTCCTTATCTTTTTTTGGTTTTTTCGACGTCTTGGGCAATTTTTTTTAAGTTATAAGTCTTCTTAAAATACACAGTCGCTTAAAATAAATGTTTTATTAAAATTTAAAATTTTTTAAAATTCTTTTTAGATAAAATTTAAATTTAATTCCAGACGAGTTAAAAAATTTGTTTATGTGAATCCCAACTCTTTATTTTTAAAGTTTTTTTTTATTTGATTACAATTATTGTGTTTTTAGCCAACCATTGTGTTGTGTCCAAGATATTTGTAAAGAATTTTGTGCGGCTTAATGTGAAATGGCATAAACTGAAACCAATAAGATCTCAAAGCTTACATGAAATTTAATGTGAAAATTTCGAATGTTTAATATAAGCTAAAAAGACAACCTGATCATATACAATTCTGAGTGTTGATAAAAAATCAATAGCCGTCTGTAACTTTAATACCTAAGTTATATTGAATGATTTTTTTTATTTAATTCTTAGCGTAAATGAAGAAAATATATTAAAAATACAATTAATCTGACAAAATTCTGTCAAAAAAATTTAAAATATTAAAACATAAATTCTTTATATTTTTCTCTAATTACAAACTTTGAGAGCTCTACATTATGATAGACTTTACTTTCGTTTATACTAGCATTCCAATAGGACTCTAAATTTATTTGTCTGTACTATTATCTGGACTAAATTTATTTTATTTTATTTTTAAAAAAATATCACTTATTTTTCATCATTTAAAATGATAAGGCCTTTTTTCTGTTGTACCAAATGTTTTGATATTTATTACAATTATTGCTTTTTATATATCTGATAAAAGTTGGTTTGGATTTTTGAATCAAAGCGATACTTAATTTTTGAAAATACTTGAATTTAGAATTCATATACTTTTTAAGGAATTTTTAATAAACATTCTTAAGAAGAAACAATTTCAAGCTTCAATCATGTTGTCAGAAATCCCATACCAAATTTTATTCCACATAGTTCGAGGGACTTGTTAATTTTTTTCACTTATGTTCGTCACTTATTGTAGGAGTAGCATTTTAAAATCACTTAATCAATTTCTGAATTTTTTTCTTCAAAAAATTAAAGTTTGCTATTAATCGTATTTCGAACACAAATTCTATTTTACATATTACATGTACGTAACTTGAAAAAGTAAAATATTTTTTTTTTTGTTGTTTTCATTGAAACAAGATTCTTATTTGAGTCATACCATGTCACATTTTATGGTATAATTTCCAGAACTTTCTTGAAAAATTATTTTCACGTTTTTAAGTATTCAAATAAACTTTGATGAACACGAATTTTTTAACCTTCAGAAATTGTTTTGCGTAATTTTTGATACTGCATTATTTGTTGTATTGGTGCTCTTCACACACACACACATACACACACAGGTTTATATATATAAAAAAATTGATTTCAAAATAGATTTTCTTAAAATCGCTTGTTTTCAAAGTTACCTTTCTCCTTTTTTTAATTACCTCTTGTTAAACCTGAACAATTTTGAGAGAAATAGTTCAATAATTGAAAATACTTCTTTCAGAAAAATTATTTTGAAGCAGATTTTTTTAATATAAAGTATTTTTATGGAAACAAGTCCCTGTTCATATTTAACTATTTCTGCCATTTTATCAAAAACCAGCTACCTTGGGATACATTGATAAATAGAACACAAGCAAAGTATATCCTTCACAGTTTTCCCCTCCAGTTATTTCTCAAAACTACTAATTAAAGAATGGCATCACCGCGGAAGTGCAATATGTATGTATAAATCCCAAGAAACACAAGCGCAACATACAACCTCAAAATTAAACGGAAACAACCACAAGCCTTCATAAACATTCTTGTAACAGATTTGCAAAGCACGCAGGAAAGTTATTTCATAATCTTTCGGGAAATTCAAGAAAGAATCTGGAGGCATAAAATTATTTAATATTCTTAAGGCATTCAACCGTTGAAAGAAAACGACGCCAAAAAGATTAAAAATAAAAGAAAAAGAGTTGTTAATGCCTTTTAGCGATTTCAATTCATCATCGCGTTAAGCTCTTGCGTTTTACAAACACATAGAACTGGTTTTAAAGAAGGAAATAATGAATCATTCCGTTAACTCCTTTCGTGTTTCTTCTTTTATTTATCATTCTTGGATGGCAACTTCAACCTAATAATTATTTTTAATAATGCCCAGCGTAAATCTTGCTTTGAAAGTAGCTAAGCCTCATCCTACCGACTCGGTATAGGAAAAAGGCTTAATTCTGCTATTTTAAATGGTTTCCCATTTTTTGGAATTGTCGAGAATATTTACTTTAATTAGGTCTGTATTTAATTGAAGAGGATTTTAATCTGTTTTGACTTCAAACGAGTTCAATAAATTTTATTTATTTTTTCTTAACGTATTGTTCCACTTACGGCTTTTATATATTTTATTAGTCGGATTGTAAACCGTTTTGAGGTCAAAAATAGAAAAATGTTTATCTTAAATGGGAAGACTTTATTTTGTATGTTTTATCAAAAATATTTCAACATGACATCAATATTATCTTATTTTTAAAGCCTTGCTTGATAAATTTCAGACTTAGACATAATATATTTATAATTTATTTTTTATTTGCAATTTCAATGGGCAATGACATGCATTAAGGTTATTTTCTGAAAAAGATATTTGATATAAATTGTTTTAGCAAACTTAAATATTAATTTCAATCAATGATTTTTAACATGCGTGATGTGAGATAGTGGTAGATAAGCTTAAAAATTTATAAAAACAATTCATTTTTTTTAAAAAAATGACTGGGAATAATAGATAACTTTATAATTATCCTTTTTTTATTCCTGTCACAGAAATTATAATTTACATTTTGCAATGCAAAAATTACAGTATAATAAAACTAAAAAACACCCTTTTATAGTTAATCGAACTAAGTTGTAATTTAATCTTTTTGTCGCCAAATCTGGAAATGGTATCTGAAAAGAGTCGCCAGATGCGGGATGGACCTGAAAATGAGAAATCGTTAATCCCGATGATCCTGATCAGGACAATAGAACAAAATAATAAAACTATTGTATTGTCATCGGTTCAGGGAAAGAGAGAAAAATTTCGAATTATTCTGACCTTTTAAAGTGGGTAAAAATGGAGTTCAAAGATTCCGTTACATACAAGTGAAGCTTATAAAAGGGTGTTAAAAAAGGTTAAAAAACAGTAAATTATTAGCAATCGCTGTATGATTCTCTTGTATGACAAGATATTCTTCAGTAACCTGTACATGTTTCTCATAACAATAGGAAAACTAGCTGATTTTTTTAAATCGATATGCTTGAATAAACTATAAATCGCTATTCCTAGCACACACACATTTCTATTTAAATCTTACTTTTATAAAACCATTTATCATGATCAAAATCTAAGATTTTTCAAAGGAATGTATCGGTAAATCCGTTGATGCGAATTTTATTATAAGCTATGCGGACAAAATTCACACATCCTCTAATCACAAAAGTTTTATAATTTTCAAATACAGTCGACTCTCGATAATTCAAACTTTCGATAATACGAATCTCTCAAAAATTCGAAGTATATGCTCAGGCCCTAGAAAACTCTTGATATTTCGAATTAAAACAATACGTTTTTGGTACACTCAATATTTAAAAGTAAAATCTGTGGCCAGCCTGATAATAACACGTTATATAATTCGAAGTTATCTCGTATAACTCTCATCAATTCAAATACTCACTATTATGTGCAGTCCTGAAATAAACAGGTTGGAGTTTACAAGTTTTGCGTTGCGTTGTCTCTGCTTGTCTCCCCTGTAACATAACCCCTTTGATGACCAACTGTCTGCTACCTCTTCTTAGTGTTTTCCGATTCCTCTGGCGAAAAGACACTTTTATTGTTTTCATTCCATTAAGTGGACAATAGACCAACCGCACCTGCTGTAAGCCATCCATATCTTTCGTTTAACTCCTGGCCTTGCTACACATGTGCTCAGAAAGGGTGATTGTGTAGAAGCAATGCTTAGGATTGTGTATGTGTATTGAATGTATTCTTTTAATACAGGACTTTTAACTTCTTTAAAATATTTATACTGTATGTAATATGTACTTTTTAAAAATACTTTAAAATAATTTTATACATATGTACATTTGTTGTTTTATTAAATATAGTTTCAAATTTAAATGTGTTAGTAAAAAAAATTTCTCTTCGTGGATTTTGGGAATTTTTTCTACCCTCTTGATAATTTGAAGTTTTTCATTGGTCCCTCCAACTTCGAAATATCGAGTGTCGACTGCTGTATCCCTGTAAAACATGTGATTGAAGGAAAGTTTATAAACATCACACTATAAAGTAACACAGTTGGCTATTGGCAACGGCCCCAACGTCATATTTTTTCCATTAAATTATTCTTTCACGTTTTTCCGTGGTGTTTTTTAAAAAGCTTCTCATGAATCCTTTATCAAACCCTATTTTCTGTGCACTCACACAAAGAAAAACTCAGCTAACTAATCGGGTCTCCCTTACATATAAAAGCACTTTTGTTTTCACACCAATACTACCTTTATCATGTCACCTAATCCATAATCTTCCAGTTACAAGTACACGGATATGCTTTCAGAATTGTTATGAATAGTTTTGGGTGCTTTTCTCTCTCTTTTATCTCTGTGTTTGTGTTTGGTCTCTGTCTACATTAAGGAGTTTCCTTAGAGGAGAAAACAAGTAACAAAAAGGGGAGTCTTTCATTTCTTTAAGGTATACGACTACCCTAAAATTGTGAATTTTGCCAAAAATTGGCAAATATTTTTATGATTTTATTTTATAGGTCTTATTAGCTTTATAAAAATACCAAGTTTATTATTTTCCGTTCGCTAGAACAAACATTACAAGTGTTTTAGTCAAAGCAGATGCCATTACTTTAAGCGAGATATCATACTTTAAAATGCGTTTTACTCCAAATGTATTTTTTTTTAAAAGGCTCAAACGGGGACAGCGATTGCTCAAAAGGTTTTGAAAATAATTAACTGAATTTTTGTGTGTAAGTTCTCTATTATAGTGAAAGTGTTTTCACCTTCAGATGTATGAATCACTGTTTTATTACAAAATTTACAGTCCCTTATGTAAATATAATCACTGTTTTTTTAAAGCGATTTCACACAATAACTAAGATAAAGTGCTCTGGTTTTTGTAAAAATTAAAATCTCTCTTATCCTGAAGCTCATTTCCAAAATGAATAACGTAGCAACACATCAGAATTGAAAAGTTAAAAATTTGATCATAAACCTTTGGTACAGAATGGGTCGCGTATGTTATTTTTCGCAAATTTTTACCCATATTAATAATAATAATTTCTTTTTCTCTTCTAAATTTAAGCATATTTTTCTTAAAATGAACTAAACAAATCTAAGAACCCCCAAAAAATCCACATATCTCCATTTTTATAAAAAAAAAATTGTCACATGTAGTCGGATTCCTTATATCTTGAACTGTTATGGTTCTTTTTTTTTAATAATTTAGATGAATTATTGAAAATATTTTTTATATAATAAAGACTCCACAACCATTTCAGGGATGAAGTGGTTGTGGTAGTGAAGTGGTATCAGACGTTTACCAAAACATAAAAAATCTTGCATGTTTTGTTTTTTCATCATTTAATTCACGTGTGGTGTATTTTAATTCCTCTTGTAAATATTAGTAATGGGCATTTTGGACTTTTCTTCACTGCTGAAGCATTATTGTGACCGCAAAGATCGCTTTTAGTCTCGGAGATAGTTCTCTTTCAATAATCTTAAGAGAATAGGAGAGACTTTGGCGACATATTTAATCACCAAATTTAATGTCAATTAGATGCGCTTAGAAAACTCCAGATAGGTCTAGAATGATTACATTAAAAAAAAGAAGCTTCTAGAAGTATTGGAGTCATAACTTGACGTCGGATGTATATTGTTTCACTTCATGTGATTGTGTGTGATAAATATGAGAAAATTCAAACTCAGTCTTGATGCGCTCATAACATCAACATAGAAAAGTTAACCGCCGAAAGATGATACTGTTTGGTGACGCTGACTGCTGATCCGAAAGACCTTGTTTCGAACCCCAGAGAAAGCGTGAATGTTTAATGACTGTGCGGCATGGAGACATTTGAAATATTTGGTGATTCAAAAGACCTCTCGAGAGGTTGGTGGTAGGGTAAGGGAAGTTGGAGATTCCGGTTTTCACTCTATATGTTCTTCCTTAAAGCAGGGATGGAACGAGTGAAATCGTTCTGTCATATGTACGGCACTAATTTATGATTTTTAGATCAAATCCTTTTCAATTTTACTACATTTTTCAGTGACTTAAACTTATACTTTAAATCATTTAAACAGTTGAAGTATTTTTTAAAAAATAATTGTCTAGAATTATTTAACGTTAATCATTCGTAGATAAATTTCATTTGATGTAAAACATTTCTACCATTTGTAGAGATTTCTTCTTGAATTTTTTCATCTACTGTAGTGGTCCCTTGCTTTTTTTTTATGGCCCGAGACTGGTCAACATTTGATCATTTTACCGCGGCCCACTGAGGAGAGGACGCTGATTATTTATATTTTAGATTGTTTTGATTTATAATTTTAATTTTATTTTACTTATTTTAAATATCCTTTCAAAATATACACTGGTGTGCAAAAACTAAGGACGAGACGGTTTTTTCAACATAACTTTTTACAAAAGCATTCCAAATCAACACATTTAATACCGTAAGATCCCCAATACGTAAGGACATGAGTAATGTAAGCAACACTTACTAAAAGAGAAATCAGAGGGATAAAAAGAAGTTTTATTGAAAAAGTAGCATGGAGCGCAATGCGACTGAAGGCCGAAACATCCCTGTGATGGGTGTCCAGCAAGAAATATCCGGTCTTTAGTAGGGGATATGATCTCCCCTGACTGCTAGGCAGGTTTCACAGCGTCTGCCCATGCTGAGAATGAGGGTGTCAATGAGTTGTTGAGGCATTGCTGCCCATTCGTCTTGCAGCGCCAATCGAAGCTCCGGAATCGATACTGGTGGTAAGGTACGAGCTTCCAAGCGTCTACCTAGAAAATCCCATACATGCTCGATGGGATTGAGATCCGGAGATCATGCCGGCCAATCCATACGTTCAATATCCTCACTCTCTAAGAGCTGTTCGGCAGCTACTGTGCGATGACATGGTGCATTGTCGTCCATGAAAAGGAACTACGGACCCATAGCGCCTCTAAAAAGACGCACATATGGAAGAAGAATCTCGTTACAATAATGGGTCCCGTTGACTGAACCTGCGTCGAAGATGTGAAGGTCTGTACGACTACCAAGCATGATACCTCCCCAAACGAGAACACCGCCACCTCCATACCTGTCCCTTTCAATGATGTTCGAGGGATGATTGCGGCTTCCCCGCTCTCTCCAGATGAGTATGAGTTGAGAATCGCTACTCAGACTGAATCTGCTCTCATCTGTAAAGAGTACTTGTCCCCATTCATTGTCTCTCCAATTCCGGTATTCCCGGCACCACAGAGAACGCCTTCTCCGATGGGCAGGCGTTAGAGGTACACACCGTACAGGGCGTCGTGCAAACAGACCACCACCGTGCAGTCTTCTGGCCACGGTAAAACGCGATATCGGTCGTCCAGTCGCCTGTCGTGTGTCTAGCGATTTGTCCCGCTGTCTGCCGCCTGTTTCTTCTGGCCTGTAAGGCAATATACCGGTCATCTGCGGGTGTGGTTCCTCGTGGACGACCACTACTGAACCCCCGGATAGCTGTTCCTGTAGTTTGAAATTGTCTCCAAAGTCGTGAAACGATGCTGTGAGCAATTCCGAACTCTGCAGCCACTCTTGTCACAGTGCGACCTTCCTCCAACTTCCCAATGATTCGACCTCGGGTAAAAGCATCCAGATGTCGTCTAACAGATTGATTATTCGCCATTTCTCGCTGAGGCAGCAACTCGGTGTGATTTTAACTGCTATACGGTGTGCAATCTCTTTGCCAGAAATACTAATCTTACACCGACAACATGCTTTACTACTCAGACACTCCCCCATTACGTCTACCTGCATATCTGCGCATATGCTACCGTACATCACCTCACTTAATCTCCTGATTTGTCTTTCTGTCCGCTCTGCCTCTTCGTTCAGCTTATATGCTAATTTTTCGACTTCGTCCTTAATTTTTGCACACCAGTGTATATGGGCATATATAGGGAGAGTGTGAACTCTAATAGAAAGAATTGAAAAAAAAACATTTCAAGGTCATTTAGTTCAGTGCATTTTGAGCCTTACAAGTGACAAATAATTCTAAAACTGAACTCATCAGTCTTAATTTTCATGTTAATTTTCCATCGCTATAGTTTTTCATTTAACATAGTTAATTTACTTAATTTTTCTAGCAAAAGAACTACTAAAAAAGTGGCCCATTTTTGAATAAAAATTATATGTGTAAATTATTTTTTCACTTATTATGCCACTAATATTTTTAAAACCTCATTTTTCCATCCAATTATTAAACAGATCCCATCTATTTTTCAATTAACAAAGAAAACTTATCTAAACAACACCATCAATCAACTTCAAGTTTTTAAATAACCTTTCTCAAACAAGAATAGCATTTTTCTTTGCAAAAACTCTGCTATAGACAACCTTATTTCCTTTTCTGTTATGACAATGAATTCCTTAAAAAAAATTTCTCGTTTATTTTCATACGCTTAATTAAAGGAGCACTAAATCTTTATAAAACGTCGTCTAAAATACATGCAGTAAAAGTAATGTGATTTATTTACAATGTTTATCAAACATTGTATAAAATATGAATAAACAAATTCAGAAATCGATTAGACAATGAGGATAATTCAGCAAAATGTGCTTCCGGATCAATTTTTTTCCTTTTTACATATTCATATGAAATTACTGCAATTAATACAAATATTAACTAATAATATTTAACTCTCTATAAACAACACAATAAGAAAAAATGTGCTTGAAATTTCGTTTCGGCCCAATAATTTTAGTAAATATAGGGGAATGTTGGCACACCTTAAAATTAAGTTTTAACACTGTAATCTTAACCCTAAAAATAAGAATTTGCTAATGTATAACTGTGGATGTATTATTATGTTCTGTTTGCTTGTTTTGTTTTTCTTCATGTTAGAAAAAGTGATTTCTTATATTTTTGTTATAGTATATATACACTCAAGAGCCACTATATATATACACTCATTATGAGCACCCATATATTTTGCAACAAACTCTCCTGGATAGCGTGGAAGGCACGTGATCATTTGGAAGTGGAATTTAACTACTGCTGGAGTGTCTGAAGAATCATTCTTTCACTTACTTCTGTGTGTAATGGGAAAGGCTGCGGATCTAAGCGACTTTGATAGAGGGCAGATTATAATGGCTCGAAGGCTCGGAACAAGTATTTCCGAAACTGCACGACTCGTAGGTTGTTCGCGATCTACAGTTGTTAGTGCTTATGCAAAGTGGAGGAATGATGGTGACACCAGCAGTAGACGACATGGTGTTGGACGTCCACACGCTATCAAAGAAAAAGTCGTGGAGACGTCTCACATGTTGAAGCAAAACCGGAGCCAGACAGTGGCTCAGCTGACAGCCCAATACAATGCAGGCCAAGTAGAATAGTATCGGAGCACACTGTTCAGCGTACACTGTTGGATATGGGGCTACGCAGCAAACGTCCCAATCGTGTGTCTTTGCTGACCAAGCGTCATCGCCAACTGCGCCTGCGCTGGGCCCGGAAACATCGCGACTGGTCCATGGATCAGTGGGAGAGAGTGGCCTGGTCAGAAGAATCACGGTTTGTCATTCATCATGCCGATGGCCGTGTCAGTATACGTCGTCTTCCAGGCGAACAGTGGCTCCCTCAATGTACAGTAGGTCAATGTACACAGGCTCCCTCAATGTACACAGGCTGGTGGTGGCGGTATTATGCTTTGGGGGGCGTTCTCTTGAGTGTCTCTGGGATCCGTGTTTGTGGTAGCAGACATGACCAGGCAAAATGGAATGTTCCAACAGGACAACACCCCATGTCACAAGGCTAAAATTGTTTTGGAGTGGTTCCAGGAACATGATGCTGAATTCCAGTTAATGTCCTCGCCACCTAACTCACCGGATCTCAATCCGATAGAACACATTTGGGATGTCATGGGACGGCAGCTCAGAGTTCAACGACCACCAATTCGCAATATCTCGGATTTGCGTGAACGTTGTTTAAACATCTGGTACAATCTGTCTCCGACCATCTACCAAGGACTTGTGGCATCCATGCCAAGGCGGGTTGAAAGCTGTGTTGGGTACCAAAGGTGGGCCAACTCGTTATTGACAGGCGATCATAATGTTTTGGCTCTTGAGTGTATATATAGTCAAAATTGCTCTACAAGAGAGATGAATATACATTAATCAAAACTGTGAAAAACAATTGAAATTGCAAGTTAACCAGGCAATAGATTTTAAGGGATGTATGAAAAATTAAAATAATTGAATTAAATATAAAAATATGCATGCTGCACTATTATAAACATTGCTGACTTTGGACAGCATATATATATGAAGATTTCATTTAGCTATATTTATGATTCCGCTTCCCTGCTTCTTTGTTTGTTACTTTCAAACGTATTTCATATGTTATGGTTATAAATGTTTCTTGTTAGCCCTTGTTTAAAATTTTAATGTTTTTAATTCGCTTGTTTCTTATATTATAATGGCGTAGAAAATTTTTTGAATTAAACACATTTCTGCAAATTTTTTAAAGATTACTGATCCTATTTAAGGAAAATTAAATATGAGAGTACTTAAAGATATTACTAAAAAATATTAAAAATTTAAAAAACTAAAACCAAACACCAGTGGCGCAACAGCCTATGAGGGCCCAAGGCATACTGGACCCATCTCAGTAGCGTGACTGGGACACTGAGGTGCATGAACAAATGTTCCGATCAGGTGGTTAGTCTGACGCGAAACCCCCCGTGTTTAATTCCCAAGCATACGCCTGGACTCCTTTATCGGCCCACTGAAGGTATGAAAGGCTGAGTCGACCTTGCACAGCCCGGGATTTGAACCTCGGACCTGTGGAGTGGAAGCGCGATATGTTACCACACAGTCACGGCTTCAATAAAAATTAAAAGCGCTACCTAATAAACATGACTCACGCTTACGAAAGTATGATAGTTCAAAAGTGACGTCGCAAGAGAACCCTTGTGAAAGGTTGAATATGGGATATCAACGTCAGCCACCTTCTTCAAAAAAAAAAAAAAAAAAACAAAAACCCTGAAGACGCGAAGAATTGCGCCAACCATTCCATAACCTACTGCCAACAGTAGCCAGACACTACAAATACCTCTGATAATACCTCTGCTTATGAGATCTGGTCCACCCTTCTCTTAAGGCACTTAGATTCCACTGCCCACTTCATCCTCTTCAATTTCGAAATTTTCCTCGATCAACCTAACCGTTGCTCCTCTGAAAGGCCTCATGCAAAGTTCTAAGATATCATTCCTGTACCCCAAAGTAGTTGAGGTGAATCCTGGAACTTACAGCTCTGAGAGTCTGTCCAACATCACTCTGGTCTAGACCATAATATCATAATAATGTAAATAAAACTGTTGGCGTCTGGCGTTTTACTTTACAGGAATATTATTGGAAAATATACCACTCGTTTTACCCGCTAAGCAACATTTTCCCCCTCACGATGACGAGCCTGAAAATTACCCGGATTTTATACATGTTTTGAAGTTGAGTAAATGTTTGAAGGAAAAAACTACTCTCAGCTTATACACGGATCAGCTTATGGTTAAGTATATGGTTTAAATAAGATTCCATAGCGGATTTGCCCAAATGATCCTTGCAAATACATATAAGGTCTATTAAAACATAATAATGTATTTCAAAAGTTTAGAGTTTCGTTAACTTTTATTTTATTTAACATTTTCTGCGCCCGGGGCTTCAACTAATCATAATCCTCTACTAAACTCATCAATCTACAAGAATTCTTTTTTTAAAAATAACCTTACAAAATTTTGTAAGCAACTGAATCGATTACCTTAACCGCTTCCCTTACAATTTTTTTTTTTTTTAAGAAACTGCGAAAAATCATCACATTTTTTTACCTTATTATTAAAATAGAATGAAACGAAACGAAACAAAATATGTAGGTTTTAAGTTGAATTTTTAATTTTTATAGATGTAAATGTGTGCATTTAGCTTTAATATTAGTTTACTATCCTGAATTATCTCGGGCAAACAGGAAAAAAATTAAATATCAGCCTTTGTATGATTATTTTTGAAACAAGGGACAACACAAAGTGATATCTGACATTCTGTTCACTGGTATCTGGTCTTTTGTCATACTGGCTTACCTCTGGAACCTATTTTACAGGAGCACGGTATACACTGTCTCGTTGGATTTGATTTTTTTTCAGTAGCAGGAATAATATCTGGAAAATGCCTTGAGGGGTGAAAGACAATGCTGGGTCTTCCAGATGTGCCAGAAAACTCGTCACGATGATTTTCTGACATTAGTTTTTCAATCAGTTCCGTTCTAAATTGCTTAGGTGATCGTTAACCTCCTACTACCCTACACTACCTAATTTGTCATTTAGCCGATTACACATTTGGGCCTGGACTTTGTCTCTCCTCATTTATTTGTTCCCATCCTGCATTTCAATTGTATGTGCATTGCGGAAATTAGACTAACATCCTTATTATTTTCTATTTCATTACAGTTACTTTCCCTCTCTAATACCCAAAAATTTCTCCTTTTTTTATTTTTTTTTAAGTTTCTTTGTCTTTAGATCTCGAGGTAAATCCTTTCTATTCAATCGGAATGTTCCATACACCTGTCTTCCTTTTGACTAACATATCAGCCAAACCTGACGAGTTATAAAAATTGTCCAAACTGATAATCAAAGCTAAATATTTCCTTTCATTTTCTCCAGGCCGAGTGATAAAACTAATTGTACCGACAAGTTCTGCTTCACCCGAGCTTTCTCGGGATAATAATTAACTGCAATATATACGAGCCCGAGATAACTCGGATTATCAGGCAGGTGGTTATAATCGTAAATAACCTTGACCCTAAGCAAAATAATTTTCTTTTTATCCTAACATAACATACCTCGTCATAACTATCCTCCATCAAATGCAGCTCATTTCTTCAATGATGGTCTACATCGCGCCAAATATATTTAAATAAAAATGGTAGCTAATAACATAGCTATAAAAGATTCCTTTTCATTAACAATGCAGGCAACTCAGTGAATTGCATGGTAAAGAAACTCCGAGTCCTA
Organism: Trichonephila clavata; assembly: GCA_019973975.1. Classification (NCBI taxonomy): domain Eukaryota; kingdom Metazoa; phylum Arthropoda; class Arachnida; order Araneae; family Nephilidae; genus Trichonephila; species Trichonephila clavata. The sequence continues at coordinate 20,950 of BMAO01013458.1, forward strand.
ATGAGCTACTTGGCTACTGAAGAGCTTTTGAAAAGAGCTATCAAAGCAAAGCTCTCATCTCTAATGCGCTATTAAAAGGTATGTAGACACGACATAAGCTCCCAGAAAAGAACGATTACGAATTGAAAAAGGCTTAGCAAGGCTGCTTAATGATCTTTTCAAAAAAGGCAACGGAAGTGATGAATGAATGAATGGAAATTTCGTTTCCTTTTGCTGTGGAGTGGAGGACATTCGTTTCGCTTTAAGTAAGATTCTATTGATTCTAATCGAACATAGATGGGTTTAACAGTTTTTATTAAAAGTCTTTGAAATAGAAAATTACGTATTGTATACGAAACTGATAAGAAATTCGATAAATATAAAAAAAGAGATCTAGTAATCAAAAAACTTTAGCTTAAAAGCTCTAAGTTCTTTTTTCTTTTGTTATTGAATTTTATCCTGGAAAATACTGCAAATTTATTTTAGTATCCGACTGCTTAAGACAACTTTTTTTTAAAAAAAAAAATGGAGATACGGGAATTTTTTGTGGTTTTTAGATTTGTTTAATACATTTTAAGAAAAATATGCTAAAATTAAGAGAAAAATAAATTATTTTTACTAAAACGGTAACAAATTGGAAAAAGTTTACCAAAAAAAAATTACATAAACGGGGCCCATTCTGTACCAAAGATTTATAATCAAATTTAAAAATTTTCAGTTCTGATGTGTTGTAGTAATGTTATTCATTTTTGAAATGACCTTCAGGATAAGAGATATTTTAATTTTTCAAAAACTAGAGCACTTTATATTACTTATGTGAAATTGCTTAAAATAACAGTGATTGTATTAACAAAAGGGACTGTAAAATTTTTAATTAAACAGTGATGGATAAATCTGAAGGTTAAAACACTTCTATTATACAGAACATACATAGAAAATTTCAGAAAATTATTTTGAAAAATTTCTGAGCACAATCGTTGTCCCGCTGTTGAGTAATCATTTAAAAACACACACATTTCGAGTAAAACGCGTTTTAAAGTATGACATCTTGCTTTAAGTAACGGCATCTGCTTTTACTAAAACACTTGTAGTTTTTGTTCTAGTGAACGGAAAATAATAAACTTTGTATTTTTATAAAGCTAATAAAATGGCCTATAAAATAAAATCATAAATAAATGCCAATTTTTGTCAAAGTTCACAATTTTAGGGTAGTCGGATACCTTAACTTGTTAATATTTAAAAGGCCCAGAAGAAATAGAACTATTTGAGTAAAGTGGGGATATATATTCCATTATCTGAAAGCTTCAGCAAATAACCTAAATTCATGATAAAGGCAATCATGAGTTCTTCATATAACTGATATTAAACTAACTTGTACTTGTTGTTCTATTTGTAAAATACAGCTACAATTTCAAATTTCATAATTGGGTTCAAATTTCATAATAAACAAGTATTATGGAAAAAAATTTATAATTTTTTTTAAAATTAAAATATATATATATATATATATATTATTTTGGGCATGCACTTATAAATCAAGTCCATTATGTCTACCTATGTGCGTTATTATTATTATTGACAAATGTACTTTTAAAAAGAAAGTTTCTGCAAATAGTAAGCTGAAACACATGATGGCAATTATATGGTGTGACGTCACATGAATTTATGAACTGATTGGCTAAGAACACGTGATTGAAGTTATGTGACTATGACGTCACATGAATTTTAACCCATTGTGTTAACGCATTAAATGGTTTGAGAAACAAGGATATACGTTCATACGAGAGTGCATTTTTTATTTCTTACGCAAAATTTTCATTTGAGTTTCATAAGACTTTAAAACTTTGAAGATTATGAAATGAACACACACTGTTACACACTTTAATTTTTTTTTTTAGAAATTAATTGTTAATTTTGTAAAAAATTAATTTTTAAGTTTATCAAGTCAGAAAGATTTCTGCTAAAAAATATTTTCACAAATAAGGTTTGACAGTATAATAAATGTGCATACATTTTAATTTTTTTACGAGAAATTCATCCGATTCCGTTTAATGTTTTGCACCCTGATGTTTTAATCGCTGAGGTATAAATTCTCTTATAAATTATATACATTTATGGCTATATATATTTCGAGTATATTTTGTAAAATTAAAAGAATGCAAACATTTTGCCTTTAACATGATTTTTTTAAAGTTATTGAAATATTTTATGATTATCTGTATTTCTCAGAATTATAATCTTAGTTAACTTATATTGCCTTAGATTGTATCCTTATAGGAGTAAATACTGCCATTTTCTCAAATTTTAAGCAACGTATTTGGTTCGATCGTAAGTTTTATCCTCCCACTTTCATGTTTTAAGAGAATTCATTTATTTTATTTCTTTTTCTTGCAAGCAATTTCTTCACTTCTTGAAATTCCTACCGATTTATTTGTTTCATAATAAGGTTACCGTAGATTTCCTAGCTGTATTCCTATATTATTTTTGGCAACACGTTTTAAAATTGTTTTCGTTATTCTCACTCATCATGCTTATTATTAGGTTCTATTTGAAAACCTTGAATTCAGAGTTCTATATTGCGTACCACGAAATGATATAATTTTCCTTTTTTTTTCCTTTCCTTTTTTCTTTTTTTTACCTTGAAAAATGTGAGAGCCATTTCATTGATGCTTCCATCTAGTGGCGGCTCCTGGTACTAGGAATAAAGTATACCAGACCTCTTTTCAAATAACTGATTTCACGAACATACGCCAAATAAAATTATAGTTATTGTGAAATTAAAAAATAATTGAAATTTCATCAACTTATTAAGAATTTAACGGCAGATGTGAAGCTGTTGTGTTTTTGTAGAGATTTGTTTCTTCGTCATTTATCTTTCTTCTCGGCATGTTTTGGGATTAAGCGATTTTTCCATTTACAATGCTGGCATGATACAGCGGATACTTGGCGAAAATTATTTGACGAATTCGCCACTCTAGTAACCTTTCAAAGGAAACTTAATGACAGTGAGTTGCTGTGTGAGACAGTGTGTAAACAGAACACAAGAATAATAAATTTTATCGTTGAGTAATCAAACTATGTTGTTTTACCTTTCATTAAAATTTAAATTCCCTTTTCAAGACTTAATCTTAGAAATATATATATATATATATTATATATATTATATATATATATAAGAATACTTCGTAGCTAAAATAGTTCTTTGCGAAAACTTTTCTTTTTATCAAGAATATTTTTCCCTTCAAAATGTACGATCTCTTATTCTCTCTTTCAAATATTTTTTCATCCAAGATTTTTGATGCGTATCATCTTTACTCTCGGTTGCTGGATATTTGTTGGAGTTATTTTCTGAAAAGGGACGGAAATGCGTAAAAGGAAGTCGGGGAAGCGCGCGCTGTTTGATTTGTCCAATCAGCGCGCTTGTGGTGTCTCTTCGCTACCCTCGTCTCGGGGTCCAACTCTAGTAGCAATTAAGCGCTAGCCTTCCGCACATACCAGCAAGTCTTATTGGACTTCATCCAGAATAAACTTGCGATTCTTATGCTCAAATGTCAAAGTCTCAGATCTCGTTGTGTGTGAAATCTGAGGATATATTAAAATTGTGTAAACTATATATTGATAATTATATTTCCTGTTAAGTGCCTGACAAAGTTCATCATTCTTAAAAAATACGAGTAAATAATATGGAATTATTTGAATAAATATTTCAATGCGTATCATTTTCATACTTGAGGTTAATTCCTGTCGCTGTCAATAATATTTTTAATTGTGATTAAAAAGATTTCTCGATTAAAAAATAACTAAGTAAACAGGTATTTTTGATTTTCTCTAATATTTCTAATAGTTAAACATGCGCTTGATGGTGTCTCTCGCTACTCTCGCATCGGGGTCCAACTCTATTAGCAATCAAGCCGCCAACTTTTTGTTTTATATTATTAAATTTAGCATTTCAAAAGATTGGAATTCAAAAACTCGGTTCCGTTTACTTGACACTAAATCCACTTCGCACATACCAGAAGTCTTATTAAACTTCATTAGAATAAACTTGCGATTCTTACGCTCAAATGTCAAAGTGTCAGGGCTCGTTGTGTATGAAATCTGAAGTTATATTTGTATGTGTAAACTATATTAATAACTTATATTTACTGTTAAGCGTCTGATAAAGATCATCATTCTTAAAAAAAATATGAATAAGAAATATATGGACATTATTGATCG
>BMAO01013459.1:0-42798 GCA_019973975.1 Trichonephila clavata
AAAAATAATTAGGCAGTGGAGTAACGTATACCCCTGCATAGCGGGGAGGGTACAGGGTTCTAGGGGCCCAAATCTAAACTGACGCCAAGAACGTACCATTTGTAAGATCTGAATTGGGCCAAAACCTGACTTTTGGTGGGGCTTTAATATTCTCCGTTACGCCCAGTGCAGGTTTATCCATTAGACAATTGGGATGGGCGCCCAGGGGCCCGGATAAGCTGGACTTAACCAGATTTTCTGGTTATAAATTTCGATCCTCCAGTGCCAAGGGGGCCAGTAGATTCTTCTGCGCCCTAAGACCCGAAAACGAACAAGTCGGCGCTGGTTACGCTAATGAATTTAGGGGTCTATGAGTGTAAATGGGGGTCTACAATAATGGCTCTCATTAAACCAGCTCGTGACTTTAATTTTAAAAGAAAATTTAATCAAATGAAAACCAGATTTTACTTATTTAGTAGAGTTATTTACTAAATTTTATGAGGTTAATTTGCAACATAATTTTATTAAGGTGGACTTCTAAATGTACTGAAAAGGTCAGGGTACTTTAACTTAATGAAATCACATTATTTGGATGTGAAACTTTTGTTGAGAACGTAAATTACTCATATAAATCCACCATGAAATGTAAAAATGTCAGAAATAGTCTAGAAAATTTTAAAATTATGAAAAATACATATATCTTTGCTTCCAAAATGCTCGGACGCCATGTTAGGTAAGCTTTATTGTAATGACTGCAGATGGCGCCACGTGTATGCAATCTACGTACAAAACTTTTAAAATATTACTTTAGAAGAAAATTGAGCATAAACTGCTTAAATACACATTAAGAATACTTTATTTTATGAAAAAGAATATTTTGCTACATGAATAGTGATTTTAATCACTTCAGAAACACTAATTCTGCTTTTTTTATTTGAAAGGGGGAGGAGGTAAGAGAATTAAAGTAACCCAGACTACGTCATGAGCTCACGTCATTGTTGGGAGGGGACCCTCTTCCTTGGAATGAAAGAACGAAGTTCTGACAATTTGTTTCCAAGATGAAACGGTCAAGTGACCTTGAGATAAGGTGGAGGAGGGTGGGGGAAACACATGAACAGGATAGCTGTTTATTTCAGGGAGAGGCGATTGGAATCTATTTTGGGACTGAAAAAAGGGGTTATTGTGGGGTGTATACTTTCTTAGTGAGTGAAACATTTGTAGAATTGTCATTTCAACCAGACTGAAAGCTCTTAAAGCTAATTTCTGCAGGGAGTGGTCAATGGATGCTATGCACCGGGCCCTAAAATAATCAAGAATTAAAAAAATATACTCTTGCATATGAAAACTTTACAATACTCCTATTGATGTCAATATGGCGAGATGTAAAATTTATCGTAAACATTATTATTATGGATATCTAAAATTCGACAATCTTCAAAATAATTCTTGATGTTACGAAAGTTTAGTTTTTGTTATTCGATTTGGGAAGCTCCCAAGAATCCCTACCTCAACTGGACATTTTAGAAGGTATAATTTAGAAGTGGACTTATATTAATAAAGTAGCGAAATTTTTATGAAGAAGCCTGGTTGTTATTTCAATAGTAACTCTAAAAATAATGTGAATGTTTCAAAAATCTTAATTCAGGCTCTGTAAAGAAAAATCCTAACTATATATACATAGAAAAAATATTACATAGAAGTATTTTCAATGAAAAGAGAATGTTTTGAAAATGTAATTTTTCTTCATGTTTTTGCTATAAAATTACATTTAAACAGTTTTAATGTAATGGAATATAATGGAAAATTTTAATCGAATTGTTAAGTAATTACTACTCTGTGCTAATGGATCACATAAGCAGAATAAAAAATTTGTAAAACAGAGAATTATGCACAGATCTCAAAAATAAGTTATTTTTGTATTTGGAAAGGAAGTCCTTTCCGAAATTAAAGCAGCTACGTACAAATGGACTGCAATCTTAAAATTTCCCATTAGGAAAAAAATTCAATCAATATTAGATATGTAAATCTTGAAGATAAAAGATTAACTATAAATGAAAATTTTTACAGGGTTTATTAAAGTAATTTATGTGCCTGGAGCAGGATTAGCAAAAGAAAGAGAGAGATTAGTGTCGCTCTATAAAGCAACAAGAGGGCTATTGATCACAAACCTCGTAATGTTCAACCTCGGTCGAGTAACGAGAATGACACCTGAGCTGGCATCCCTCTTTCCTAACTACCTCATAATTGGGAGGAATGACCTCATCTACACGGAGGGTCTTTAGTGGCAACAGGATTTGAGCCCATGACACTCCAGACATGAACTCGTGACCATAACCACTAAGCTATTGCGCCCACCAGGAATAGCAAAAATTCTATTGAAAAGGTTAAGGGAGTCTGATAACCAATCAGTTTTTAATATATTTGAAGTTTTCTGAGAGTTGACAATCTCAATATTCGACAGTTTAGAGAGAGTGATTAGTTTAGCAATCATTTTAAAGCATTTTTCCATTCTTAAAAGTTTAATTAAAAACTGGAAGGAGGTACCGCCCCCTCCCTTATCTGCCTAATGGCGGACCAACTCCCATTGTATAAATTATGCAACTCTATCACAGCTCAAATTGTAAAACTGTAATTTCCTTGTATTATGTAGTTCATACGGTTTTTTCTTCATAATTGGCTGTAAAATTTGTAACACATCGTCACGTTTAACTATTTTTGCACGTTCATGCAAAGCCTTCCTATCATAAATGTAAATTTGTCCAAACTGTGAGTTTGCTCCATTCTGTAAAAAAGATGTAGTTTCTTTTGTTAACTTCACCTTAAAAAAAACCTTGAAATAAATTTTTTACAGCATCATGAATTTTTTTTTGTATATAAAGAGAGATATTTGGGAGAATAATCGGTTCGTTCAGTGAAATGGCTATTAACTCTTACTTTTACTACTAAAATCGTTTCTGTTCAGTTATGTTTCGAGGCTTTTAATATTTAAAGAGCAATATTTGTGTTTTTACACATAGTTAAAAACCTTAGAAGCTTTTTTTGCTTTCATTAATTTTTTCCTATTGAGAAATTTCCGGGCTCAAAACATTCTTGTGTTACTAAAAGACAATATTTGGAAGAGGTGGAATACTACTGAAAATTATATGACTTAAAATCAGCCTTTTTTCAGCTGATACTACAATGAGACTTTATTGAGTTCAAGTATTCCGTATACACAAATATAACTGAATTTATCTATGATATTACAAAATGTATTATAACACTATAGTAAAATAATTTCAAGTCATGTAATAAAAATCAAACTTTTTAAATTGCACCGACTTAAAACTGAGAAAAAATTAGATGTTATACGTACAAACCTGGGGGTTTCTAATTTCAGTTTGTATCATTATTATTTTTATAAGTGTTTCAAAACTTTTTTGAAAGCATCATGATAAGATTAGGCTGAGTAATCTCTGTCATCGTATATATATAACAAATGCTATCAATTTTATGTAAAACATATTTTAAATATTAAAAAAATATATATCCTCATATAACATATTTAATTAAAGTAGTGTTTTGATACAGTGTACATAATTTGGATAAAAACATTTTTTTAATTAGATCTTTAGAGGCATTATTAATTTTTGTTTCATGCCTTTAGAAACTGTGTTTTTCTCAGACTTTTCAATTTTGAGGATATATTTCTCCCAAGGATTTTTTCTGTTCAAGATAATATTGAAAAAATTTTGTAGAATTTTTATATATATATATGTTCTTTAAAATTTAGTATGGATTTCGGTCTGAGAGCACTAGTTATTTTTTCTAAAAATCTTAAATTAATAGTTTTAAAAAATTTGATATATTTTCCATAGCTGTAAAAATAATTATTAAAATTCAACAAGGAATTTTTAGTAGGGAATATTAGTTTGAAATGTTCAAATCCATACTAACTTTTGTTCTCAATAATCTTAAGAAACAGAAATCACTGAAAATAACTAAAAAACTTTAAAAATTGAGTATTTTACAAGAAAAATTTGTAATTTTTAAAATTAAGACCGGTAAAAAATTTTTTATTTGAAGAATAAATTTAATAATATAATCTAAAAAGAAAACACAAATTACTTTCAATATTACTGTCTTTAAAACGGGCACTGTGTTGCTTAACATCACTACTCAAAATAGTAACATATTTAAAGCAATCCGTTATTTTTTCAAGAGCGTACCATGCCCAACCATAGATATAAAGATCAAGGAGAAAAAAAAAACGGAATTTAAAAATTGCTACAAAACACACACACATATATATATACAAGGGGTGATCAAATGAAAAGGTACGAAACGACACGGTGGGTACAAATATAGACTTTATTCAAAATATACACCATAGGCCTGAGCACAACGATCCCACTGATGAACAAGCCGCAGGATTCCTTGTTCCCAGAATTCCTGTGGCTGTGACGAGACCCAGTCCTTCACAGTGTCCTTGAGTACGTCGTCCGAGTTGAAGCGCTTTCCTTTCAGGTGTTTCTTCAGTGGACCAAACACATGGAAATCGCAGGGTGACATGTCCGGACTGTAGGACGGATGGTCCAACGTCTCCCATTGGAACTTGTCCAGTTCCATTTGTGTGACTCTGGAGACGTGTGGACGCGCGTTATCATGCAGCAGAACCACACCCTCCGTGAGCAGCCCCGGTCTTTTGTTCTTGATGGACCTGCGTAGGCGTCGGAGTGTCTCACAATACACGTCAGAGTTAATGCTTTTTTTGTGCTCGAGTAATTCTGTGCTCGCATCATTTGGACGCCGCTTTTTATAAGAGCCTTTGCTCTCTCCTGCGCATGCGGGCACCCGCGCATGATCCGATCCCAGTCAGAGTCTCCAATGGCATCCCGAGATGTCTCGCTACATTCTCCCTTGGCGGAATATGCAAATATTTAACTGTTTCATTTTTATGTCGTTTCGTACCTTTTCATTTGATCACCCCTTGTACTAACCGTTACCCGCCCGCTTCGCAGGGTATTTCATGACGTTTTATAAATATATACTGTTTATATATATATATATATATATATATAACATAGTAACCCTGTAACTCTCGACTCTTGATATAAAAAAAGAACAGGACTTCTAATTTGTATTTTCTAAAAATTTTAAAAATTGAAGTATAGAAGGATGTTTGTACCTTCGTAAACTATAACCAAGTGGATTTCCGCGTAACCAATTTTTGGTGGAACTCTACTCCATAAGCATGCAAGACAAATTTTAAGTCTAAGTCTAATAGAGTAAAAACGAAGATTTTATTATCAATTCCTACCGTAATTCCGTTCAGAAACGTTCTCCAATATAACTGTTCTTAGCGGATTTCAATTTAACAAATGGAAAATGCAAACCAAATTCCACTATTATAGACCTTGTATTTCGAAAAAAGGAAATTTTTTTGTGTCAATACACCCCAGTAACCCCATGCTCCCCCAGGAGTTGATTTCCTAAAATACATTCTTAGTAGATCCCTGTTCAACAAAAGAAAAATGCTTAACCAATTTCAAGTATGTGGGTCTAACAATTCAAAAACGGGATTTTTTCCCCATAATTCCCCGTGACCTCTCGCAACCCTCCTTGGGGTTTATTTTCGTTTTAATGGAACTCTGTTCCATGAAAGGAACATGCCCACCAATTTTCAAGCAGGTAGGTATAATAGTTTAAAAAACGGAAATACTTATATCCATTACGCCCCTTAATCCCCCAAAATGAAACTTGTGGTTTAATTTTCGCGAAATCCATTTTGTAGCGGTTCTCTACTCTGCGAAAGGAATCTTTTACCAAATTTCAAGACTGTACGTCTAATAGTTTAAAAACCAATTTTCATATCTGTAGGTTGAATAGTTCCGGAGATATCGTGATTAGTCAGTCAGTCAGTGAGTCGCTTTTCTCCTTTATATATATATATAGATATATAACCCAAATTTGCTGGTCTTAATTCAGTAACAGCTTTAGAAATCAATATAGGTATCCTTTTTAGTCCATTGACTTTTTTGCTTCTTCCTTTTTATTACACTATATATATATATTCATATATACACGTATATATATATATATATATACGCGTATATATATATCGTCTCCCTCCACTACTTCTCTCTACAAAAATAAAACTTCGGAAATTATATTTTTCCTCAAGTCCCAACTGTAGATATACTAAATTTTTCTTCAAAAAATTTAAAATCCCTTCCCTCTTCTTAGCCCGATGGACTTTATTTTTGATATCCAAGACAACAATCATAAACATGCTCGTGAATTCACTGAAGAACTTCCTCTGTAAATCATGAGTCTTATTAAGATAATTTCATGAAAAAATTGATAGCAACATCAGATTTCAAAAGCGCACTACTGTTCTCCACACCGCTCCTCTGGGGAATTTAAGCATCGCAATCGTGTCACTAGAAAAGTAGATCAAAGCAGTAAAAATTCAAAATAAAAGAGCCGATCACAAAAATGCACCGATTTTATCTCCGCTTATAATCGGCCACACTAAAAATAACATTATGAGAGTACAAACGCAGACTATATACAATAAATATTCTGAAAACGTTGCACGTAGGAAATAAAAAAAGGAATCTTAGCTTGAAAATTAATTCAATGAATATAATAATTTAATTGAAGGCTGTGAAATTTGTGTCACATTTTCATGAGTATTGAAAACACTGGCGGAGCTGCTCCCTGTATCATCTTTGAGGGCCCTCTCTAAGGCCAAGGCCACCCCTGCGAATTTTTGCTTACACGTTTGGGTGCCCGCCCTCAAAGCTTGGGGCCCCGTATCATTGATACGAAGTAACTATGCCCCTGATTGGAAATAGCATTAATTTGTAAAACAAGAAATGGAATGCTGTTAAAAAAGGACTGACAAAAAAGTGCTCTAGTTAATATTTTCTAAAAAAAAGACATTTTCTTTTTAAAGATTCAAATCGAAACTTTATTTCCATAATAAGCATCCTTCTATGACAATTTCAAATACAATTTGTATCTAAGAGATATGAGCAGAAAGAAACTTATTAAAATTTCGCATATTTCTATCAAACAAAGAGAATTAGATCGATAAATAAATAAAGGTAACAAAGATAAATAAAACAAATATATACCCTAAAACTCGAGAAAAAAAATACTTTTTCTAAATTTCAAATAAAGATCTACCAAATTCTTCGTCGAAAAATTAAAACCCCCACCCATATTTCGTTTCCCTTCTTATTCTTATGGGCATTGTTTATGATACCTAAGACAATGTAGACGTATTTGTCAAGAGGCAATTTGAACGTTTTTTTCCTAAAAATCCGGAGCCTTATAACGATGATTTTATAGAAAAGTTGAAATTAATTACATGATTTCTAAACTACAATACCAATTTCCACAAAAAGGGATAAATGTCATCCGAAACTAGGAAACAGTAAAATTCTACAATTCTACCTCAAAAATGTTGTACTCAAAGGCCTACCCTGAAATACAATAATTCATGTGACAAAATATCAAGTGCATTTTCACTCAATTATTTTCCATATGAATGGGAAAAACTCACATAAATATACCCAAATTAAGCAAATATATCCTATGTTTTCCGACAAATCTAGACTGATTAGCCTCATCATTTCTGCAGAAAAATGTATTTTTGAGTAGATTCCAGAACTATATATACTTAGAAATGCAATGCACATTTTGATACCTATCCACTAGCACGGCTTTCAAAAAAAAAATGTCTCCGCACCCAATTTTGTGCGGCAGTGTGTGTGTGTGTGTGACAGAACCTTATTCAAACATTGAAACTATTTGTAGAAAACTCTTTCGTTTCTTTCCTCACCCCCCTACCCGTTTGCTGACACGTTTTTCCTCTCTTCGATCTGGTTCTTCAAAGAGCGCATGCGCTCTCATACCGACTACATCTGTCAATCATTTCTGAACCACACCCCGTTGCTATAGTAACGATAGGTTTCCAGAAAACAAAAGTTATCTTTATGACGTCAACCGAGTTGCAAACAACGCCATCTGTTGGATAAAGCAGATTTGTGAAATTTCGAAGACGCTCTTAAAACAAGGATCATCGTTTCAGTATTTCTTGGTAGAATTAAGATAAAGGACGCGATATTGGTATTGGACTCGTAGAACTATTCCTTAAACCTGTACAAGGAAAAAAAATTAGATATATTTGAAAAGATCCTCTTTTTTTCTCTATGTCTGTTGCTTCTCCATTGCGAAGCCGAATGTTTGAAAAAAAGATTTATGCCCCTTTTGTGATGGTTCCCGCCATATTTCAATGTTTTTGAAACCAGCATAATGATGGTTTTGCTGCGAAAAGAGAAACGGGTAACGTCGTATTGGAAGTGTTTAGAACAAAAACAAATAGTATACTATTACAAATGCGCGTTGACATAAATGAACAAGAAAATAAGATTAAAAAATACAGAGGATCCAAATTTGTTCATTAGAATAGAAGCGATCGAGGCAGAATATATTTCAAATAAATTTAGATACTTAAAGAAAAGTACACTTAAACGATTCTTGCGAATTTAACAATTAAGAAATGGGAATTCATCTTGGTGCAGATTATTATCAAGTGGTTGTTGTCGAATTACTGCGCAGTCTAAACACAAATGTTGCAGCAGTACAAACATTGTTTGGAGGCTCTTTATAAGGGCAGAACACAGAATACGAGGAATTTTTCGCAATGAGTGTTAACGGGGCTGCTCATTCCTAAAAATTGACAAATATCATCTATGAACGTATTTTTTGATAAAGATGAAATATTCTGAGTGGGAGAGAGATTGAAACATTCTGCGCATTCTGAATTTCAAAAACGTCAGATGTTTACCATTTAACTGAACTAATATTTGAGCACTATCACAAAAAATCCTTGCATTCTGGCATACAAACTAAATTCTATTCGATTAGACAGTTATATTGGATCCCATCTGATCACGATCGAGTTAGTAGACTATTAAGTAAGTTATCACTTGTTTTTCGAACGAAAAACCAAACAAAAAACCAATTCATGGGAAATTCCCCACGAAACAGAATTATGCCTTCCTAACCTTTTGAAAAGTTCGAATTAGATTTTATGTCCCCCTACACACACATAATCTAAAAACCAAATCTAAAAAGGTCAAGAGGGACTTCAAATTCATATATTACTATATTCCTCTGTTTTTGTACAAAGCCCACACATTCAGAAGTTGCTTCCGATTTAACACAACAGAAGCCTTCCTAGTAAGTCTGCAACGGTTTATTACAAGGAGATCCGAACCATCTATAGTTTGAAGTGACAAAGCGCCACATTTCAAGGATGCAATAAACATTCTTAATGACTGGAATGAAATTTGTATGTCCAACGATTTAATGCAGAAGGGAATCAAACTGGGCTTTATTCTACTCCTGTTCCCCCCCCCCCCATTTTAGCAGATAGTAGAAAGGTAACATACAGGTCAATAAATCATTTTTTTAAAGGTGACTAAATCCACTGTCATGAACTTTGAAGAGCCAACTACACTACTAACTAGGGTTTCTTTCCCGGGAAATCATAAGATTTATTATTTTTTATTCCAGGGAATTATACTTCGTTCCTGGGAATCACAAGTGGCTTTAATTATCTATGAGATAGCTATTTTTGACTTGACTGTAGATTTCAACCTCGGACATTGTCAGCTGACCCTACTGTGGCAATTTACGATCACTCACCCCCAACTTTCTGGACGAAGGGAATTTTCGTTACCCTAACTATGGGGTAAAAGTGTAATATGAGAAAGAAAGATTAGCGCTTACGTTGGATTGGTGAGAATTTTTCCAGCTAGCCGTGGGAAGGAGTATCTGACGAGATCAATTCCTGTCTATCAAGCTTCGTTAACAAGAAGTATTGAGTTTTAAGGCAATCGCATTTCGTAGCCAATCAGCACTATCTAGCAGTTCCAAGATCTCGATTTATGTGGATAACGTAAGTACTAATAGTTAAAAATATTATTTAATTTTTTTTCGGATACTTGTTTTTGTTGTGAGCTATTTAATTTAATCAATAATTTGAAGGGAATAAAACCACAAATTGTGTTGGGGGGGGGGATATTTTTCTAAGTAATCTCGCAATTTTTCTAAACATAACTTTCGCGTGAAATTCTTATATTAATATTTATGTAACAATAATATAACAATTCCATAAACAAGAAATCGGTTACACAAATAAAATATCTTAAATACAAAAATTAATATTTTTAACGTACATAATCGGCACTTCAGCAGCAAATGAGTTTTCAAGTATTTATTAATATTTCTCTCTTAGAGTAGCAACATTAGAGAAATAATTGATTTAGCTTTGATTAGTTAATTTTTAAACGCACGTGAGTCAGTAAAGGAACATTAATTTTAGTAATTATTTTTCAAACGTGTGAATTTTCTTCTCAAGATGTTTAAGGGGACATGGTACGATATACGCAAAATTTTTAATTTAAGGATTTTCAAATTTTTTTTTTGGTTGTTTCTTATATGTGTATACTATGTAAAACAGATATTGTGCTCACAATTTTATAAAAAGATAGCCATTTAATTTTTTAAGGGAAAAAAATTGTCAAGTGATTTTAAAATGCTACTCCTCCCACAAAAATTTACGTACACGCATGAAATTTGATTTACAAGTACTTCAAACTATGTATAGCAAAAGTTGGTATGGGTTTTGCAATACCATGATTGGTATTCGTACAATACTTTTTTTATGAATGCTTATCGAAAATTCCCTAAAGAATGTATAAATTCTGAGTTCTATTATTTTTTGAAAAATTAGTATTGCTTTGATTCAGAAATGCATACCAACTTTTGTTACATGTACTATTAGCAACAGGTGGGGAAAAAAATTCAAAGCATTAGGCACAATAGAA
This sequence comes from Trichonephila clavata, assembly GCA_019973975.1. Lineage (NCBI taxonomy): Eukaryota > Metazoa > Arthropoda > Arachnida > Araneae > Nephilidae > Trichonephila > Trichonephila clavata. Next base: position 10,866 of record BMAO01013459.1, read on the forward strand.
GAAAAAAAAGCCTTAGCATTTTAAATGAATATAAACTAGTTATTTTATCTTTTTGAGAGAAGTTTAAAATTTTGATTTGCCGTAGGGATGTGAATAAAAACGAACGTAAAAGTTGTCATAAAAGCTAGCTTTTTTAAATTTAGAGCTTTCAAACTTTGTGAGGTTATAGAAAAATATATAAAGAACAATTTAGGCTAAACAAATTAGATTTGATTTTCTGACCGATTTTTGTCAATTGAATCGTACTGTGTCCTTCCAATTTACAAAATCTTTAATTGTAACATTTTTTCCATGCCTGAGTGATAAAAGTATAAATTGCATATGCTTTCTGAAATCCTATTTTTTAAATGAATAATCAATTTATTATATATTTTTTAGCTCATTATATAAATAAGTATTAATTTTGGAATTTATATGTATCCTTATTGAAAAATTATTGTGCTGGATTAGAACCCGCGACCTATGGGTTCGGTATACCACTAGACAAAAGTGATCACTCCTGTCCGGAGGCTGTTACTGGCTTACTTAGATACCGCCACACATATGAGAGTGGGTTGAAATAAAAACCTCAACAGGTATTTTAAGAAGGGTCATCAACAAAGTTGCACCATTTTTCTGTTGCAGATAACCCTACAACTATGGCAGAAAACTAAAAACATTTTACATAATTCTTTGAACTTTATTCTATTTTATATGCTTTTGACGATTTTATTATTCAGTATATTGATAATTTTATGATTTGAATTTGAAGAATTTTCAGGTTATTTACATATACTTGAATTTTTCTGATCTTAAGGTAAACTACATAGGATTTTAAATGGGAGAAATGGTTGAACCCTCTCCACATAGAGGCACTGCAAGTTCAGAGAGAATGAAGCTCACACAAATTTGTTTGGTTGTAATTAGAGATTTTCTAGACTTTAACAAATATACATGTAATCTATTAATTATTAAATAATTTAGTATGACATTAATAAATCTATATGTTGCCACATTTTTTTATTACAACTTACAATAAATTGATTTACAGTAACTGAAAAATTTTATTAAAAAAACAGTACACAAACTGTAATAATTTTGAATTTAAAATTTTCGGCGATTTCAACTTTCCATATTTGTCAGAAAATTCACACACAATACCTCTGGAATAAGCCCTTTGTTATTTAAACCCAGGGGTTATTATCACAGGTTGCCACCAAACTTGAGATAATTCTTTAAAATCTTACCAAATGTGGTAGATACTGAAAATAAAATAAAAGTCACTTATCCTGTGTCTAAAGTAAGTCATTGGATAGCCATTGACTTTTTTTCTTCATCTGTTAAATATTGGAGGAATAAATTGTTCAAATAATATTGAATTGTAGAAAAGTGAAGATAATTTCTTTAAAATAGCTCTGGACCAAATGAAATGTCATTTATATGCCAGATCTTGGACTCCAAAAATTCCAATAGAAGAGAAAAAAAATAATAAAATGGCTTGTTGGAACCATTTTATTATAAGTTATATTTTTTTCATTAGAATACAAGACAATGAGGAAGCTGGGTTTAATAAAATAAAACAGGTTTTGTTATAACTGCCCATGAAGATAAAAAAAAATTACAAAGTGTGACAAGCATATCTGTTCTAATCACACCATAATATTTGTAAAACTTCTGTTCTAATTCAGATGAGTGATCAAAAATGGATTTTTTGAAACATTGAAATTTTAACAAATTGTTAATAAACATTTTTACTTTGTGTGTTTAGTGTTAATTAAGAATAATTAAATTAGACCTATAAAATTAAATTCCCTATGCAACATTTAACTTTTATTTTCCATTAGATCTTCAAGTATTGAATTTAGTACCCACTTCTTTCGAGGAATAGATGGCCCTAAATAGAACTTTTATCCCTGACCATTAATTTTTTATAGCCCTATATATCAGCATTAATTTTCAAGAATAACCTGTAACTAAGAATGGTACTTCTGGACATAAGTGTAAGCCACTTAGATTTTTACTTGGTGTTGGTTTCTCTCAGCGAAAAAGGACCTGTAGATAGCTCGCTGAATAAAAACCGTTTTTAAGAACGTTTGGCGTTGACTCGAAATGCAACATATATATATATATAATTATATTCAATTATTTTTTAAAAAATTTCCCACTAAGCAATAAATGTTTAAAGTTAAAAATATTATAAAAATTATTTTAACAAAAAAATTATTTGTAAGCAAAGTTTAATGAAAATGCAAGTCTCCCGCATGAGTTCTGGCAAGTTAATTGTGTGCTTAAAATATCAATCATGTACATTATATATAGAAATCATTCTTTCCCTCTAATAATATATATGTGTAGGATATATATATTGGAAAAAGAGAAAAACATTTTTCTCTCTCTTTTTTTTCTAGTGAATTGAAAGCCAAAGATCTTTTTTTACAAATATATGTGTATAAAATGTAAACAAGCATGACAAGAAAATTAGTTTTCTTTAATCAAAGGCTAATAGAAAAGTTTCTTGTAAAGTACAAGCTATTTCCAGCCTCCAAGCCAGCCTCGTACAAAATTGGTGATGCCACCTCCTTTCTTTTGTTCAATGCGGTCATCCAGAGATGGAAATTCGATTTGATTGAGAGCCAAATCGAAAAATAATGGTTTGCATGGAATTGGCTGGAAATCAGGTGGAAACTGGGCAATATGTGGCTGCTGAGAGATGAGAGTTGGATCTTCAACATATTCATCAAGTCTCTCCATAAGGGGCTAAAAATATATTAGAATAATTAATTAGTGGTAAATGTATCATTTTTGTTATTTGTATATAACAGAATTATAGATAAATTTTGCAAAGTCTACCCTCCAGTTCTTAGTTAATGTTCCATTTTCTTTTTCAATCATTACCTTTCATTTCTTATAAAAATTATTTATGGTTTGTTAGCAAAAAATATTTACCAATTTTTTTTTTTTGCATACATAAAACTCCCTCTCACCCCTACTTTCCCCCCTGACATACACAGTTGAACCTCACTTTAGTGAACCCAGGATATTGCAAATCTTTTCACTCCTTCACAGTTCTTTGAAAACACATAACAATTTAAAGTTTGCAGAAATATATTCGATTGTTTTAGACGTCAATGTACAGTTTCTGATCAATACAAATTAAATAATACAATGAAAGAGCTAATCAAACTAACGAGGTTGAAAGGATATTTTCAAAGAAAATTAAAAATGTATTAAAAAAATAGATACTGACCTAAAGATTTTTATTTTTATTTTTACAACAGACAATGCACCCAATATGGTGGGGGGGAAATATTGGTTTTATTTAAAAGCTGAAACAAAATATCACATATTTTCTGACTGAATTATATTGTATAACACAACAGTGAATTCTATGTGAAAAACAAGGTTTAAGAAATATTTTCAAAAGTAATATCAGTTGTGATGAAGTATTCAACTTTATAAACACAAGGAGTGCTAATAAATAAGAATTTGCACAATAATTAGAAGAAATTGAAAGTCAATATTCTGGGATTTTAACATATAACAATGTTGGATTCCTCAGTTGCAGTCAAGTTCTTAATTGGTTTATCAATTTATTAGATACAAAAAGTTTTTTTTAAATAAAAAAAAACAATAATTATAATAAATTTTCTTAAATTGATTGGTTAATTTAGTTAAATGTTTTTATGTGATATTACTCAGCATTTTAGTAGACTTTATAAAATTTTTTAAGGAATCTGTTTAATTGTATTAATAATGTATGAAAATATTAAAAACTATTTATGACAAAACTTGAAAGATTTGGAAATAAAAACCATTAAACAGTTTCCTCAACTACAAACTTTTTTAAAACACAATAAATTTGAAAATAAGATTGTAATTTAAAAAAATGCAAGTTAAAAATATTCAGTCATCATTTCATTAACATAAAATATTTTCTGGAGAGATTCAATAAATTTAAAAGTCTGGAAAATACATTCCACTTTATTTTATATCCATAGAGAAAAAAAACTGAAGCAATGTTGTTAGCCGAATTTATGGGGTTAGATATCAATGGAATCCCACAGTAGTATAGAAAGGAAAAATGAGTTTGAAAGCCTAATTTTAGTAGTAGATGGGGAAAATGTATGCTAAAAATGAATCAACACTATAAATAGAAAATATAACTGAACATACAGGATTTTTTTTTTACTGAACAATTTTAAATGAAGATGCATTTTTAATAACAATTCAATGTATGAAAAACATTGATTTCTTCAACTAATTTTGTAAAATCAACAAGCAAATATAAGCTTAGAAATTAATTGACAGCAAAATGCACTAAAATAATGAATAAAGAATATGAACCTAATAATAAGAAACTGTCTGAAAATAAGCAGCAACAAATTCATATACAGTCAACTTTCAATAATTCAAACCTTCGATAATACAAACCTCTCAATAATTCGAAGTATATGCTCAGTCCCTATAAAAAGTCTTGATATTTCAAACTAAAACAATACGTTTTGGTACACTCAATATTTAAAAGTTAAATCTGTGGCTGGCCAGACTACAAAACGCTATAATTTGAAGTTATGTTAAAAAACTCTCGACAATTCAAACATTCACTATCATGTGAGATCTTGTAATAAACAGGTTGGAACTTACAAGTTTTGTGTTGTGTTGTCTGTGTGTCTCTCCTGTAATGTAGCTCTTTACATAACCCTCTGTCTGCTAACCCTTCTTAGTGTTTTCCAGTTCCTCAGGCAAAAAGACACTACAAAGGTGAGGTTAAGCAATAGACCAACCGCACCTGTTGTCAGCCATCCATATCTTTTGTTTAACACATAGCCTTGCTACTCAAGTGCTCAGAAAGGATAGTCCACTATTGTGAAGAAGAGATGCAGGGGATTGTGCATGAATGTATTCTTTTAATACAGGACTTTTAACTTCTGTAAAATATTTATACTGTATAATATTGTTACGAATTTTGTATAAAATTATGTAAATAATTTGTATTTGGATGTGCAATGCATTTATGTTACTTTATGCTAAAATTGTAATATTCACAAGCAACGCTGTGAGATCCACTTTATAAATTTCAGTTTATTATGTTAAAAGCAAAACAATTATTTAAATTTATTATTTTGTTCACGTGAATTTATTTATCATTGTTTAATTTTTTGTCACCGTGAACTGAACGATATTGAAAAAGTATATTATTTTGTACGCTGTGGCAACAAGGAAGTGCTCGTTCTGTTTTTGTTTAATTAACAGTATTCCATGAAAAAATTGTTTATAACTAGGTGAGTCTTGGACTCTAGTTGGCATGTTAATTTGTGAAATAAATGAGATTTGGCAGTATTAATAGTTCGGAGTATTAATTTTCAATACAAGAAATTTTTTATTTTTTACGATATCTGGCGTCCGGTGACAGGATTATTAAGTGTCAATATGTTTACATCTGTTAAAGGCTTCAAGAAAGAAGACCTAATTTATTTGTGTCAAGAGATCAATGAGGACTTACCGTTGAAGGTTACCATATCTACACTGAAAGATGTAATTTTAAACAGTAAAGAATATAAAAATGATCCGGACTTTGTTTCAACCGTACTAGCTACAACTGTTTCTGAAAGGCAGATAAAGCGCCAAGAAGAAGAAAGAGAACGACAAAGACAACATGAGTTGGATTTGGCGAGATTAAACTCCCGGACAGTTTTACATACTCTAGATGATCAAACGCCAGAGTCAGGTAGTGTAAAAAAGAAATTTCACTTACCTAAGTTAGAATTACGCCATTTTTCGGGAGATTTAAAGGACTGGTTACCTTTTTGGAGCCAGTTCGAACATGTTCATAATGATGTTGATATAGCACCAGAAAATAAATTTCAGTATTTAGTGCAAGCAACCGTTAGCGGCTCACACGCTCGGGAGGTAGTGGAAAGTTTTCCACTCACCGGCGCCAACTACGCCAAAGCTGTTGAATCTTTAAAATCGCGTTTTGGTCGAACTGATTTACTTATAGAATTCTATGTCCGAGAGCTTTTAAAATTGGTTTTACAAAACGCTTCGCAAAGTTCGACTGTTAATTTATGTACGCTGTATGACCATTTGGAGTCTCAGATTAGGGCATTAGAGACACTTGGCGTAACAACGGATAAACGCGCTGCTCTACTTCATCCTTTGGTTGAGTCATGCTTACCGGAAGATATACTAAGAGCATGGCAAAGACAAAGAGGTCCTGATTTCCATCATAGTGGCGAACCACAAGAAAGGCTTAGTAGCTTACTAAAATTCTTAAAATCTGAAGTAGAATCAGAAGAAAGGATTTGTTTGGCGATGCAAGGTTTCGGTTTAAACAAAAATAAAGACAATATTGGGTTCAGAAATAAGAAATTTGAACCAAGAGTAAAACAAAATAAAACACCCACCGCCTCCGGTCTTTTTACCAATCCACATACTCATAAAACCAAAAAGTCATGTGCGTTTTGCGAGAAAACTCATCCCAGTGCAGACTGTTTTTCTGCACAAAAAATGAGTTTAGATGAAAAACGAAGGATTTTGAGGGAAAAAAATTGTTGTTTTGCCTGTCTGGCTCCCGGTCACCCCGTCCGAAAATGTCGTTCATTTTTGAGATGTGTAATTTGCGGGAAGAAACATGTTCCCTTGATGTGCGAAACAAACGAGTCAAGAAAAAATGATTTCAAGAAGACGGAAGAAGCTGAAGTTTTCAACGAGGTCAACATATCCAACCTGAGTGTGGGTCCTAAAGTGTTTTTACAGACTCTAAAGTGCAAGCTCATATCAGATAAAAAAGAAAAAATCGTGCAAATTGTTCTGGACACCGGCTTGCAAAAGTCTTATATTGTAAAGAGTCTTGCCGAAGAAATGGGATACGTTCCTGTAAAGAAAGAAACTTTGGTACATTCACTGTTTGGTGGGATTAAATCTAAAGAATTTGTACATACATGTTACAGAATTAGGTTGAAAAATATTAAGAACAATTTTGCATGCAACTTTGAAGCTTTGGATCAGGTAGCTATTTGTAATGATGTATCACCTGTGAACTCCAGGCCTTGGTTAAAAGAGCTTCAAGAAAGGGATATAACATTAAGTGATGTGGGAGAAAAGCCACAACCTGTACAAGTGCTTATAGGAGCTGATCTTTTTGGAAAGATTTTAATCGGTCAGCGTAGGGTCTTACCATGCGGATTAGTAGCCATTGAAACTTTGCTTGGGTGGACTTTGTTAGGGAAAGTTCCTGATAGTAAAGTTACTACAAGCAATGCCATGTTACTGACATCACTTTTCGCTAAAGAGTTTGACATTTCGGACTTCTGGAAACTGGATTCTATTGGAATCAAGGATCCTATTGAAAAGCTGTCTAAAAAAGAGCAAGAGGATCTGACTACTGAAAATTTTCTTCAAACTGTTAGGTACAATGAAGATAATCGCTATGAAGTTCATTTGCCTTGGTTAGATAACTGTGTGCCTTTACCTGATAATTTTGAGAAAGCTAAAAGAAGGTTAGACACCACAACCAAGAAGTTATTTCAGGAAAATTTGTACGATAGTTATGAGGGCATATTTTCCGAATGGCTGCGTGAAGGAATTATCGAAGAAGTATCAATTGAAGAGAAAGATTTGCCTGTTAATTATCTACCTCACAGACCTGTTATCAAAGTTAGTAAGACAACTCCTATTCGCCCGGTTTTTGATGCATCTGCTCGACTCAAAGGACATCCGTCACTAAATGACTCCTTACATAGTGGTCCAAACTTGATTGAGCTCATTCCTGATATTTTGCTGCGTTTTCGAGAAAAGAAGATTGGTGTAATCGCAGACATAAAGAAAGCCTTTTTGCAAATTAGCCTCTGTAGAGAAGACAGAGACTTCTTGAGATTTCCATGGTGGACAAATAAGGCTTGCAAAGACTACAGGTTTTTTCGGCATACCAGAGTAGTTTTTGGTGTTCGCAGCAGTCCTTTTCTACTAGGAGCTGTATTGAAGTATCATCTTGAGCAAAATACTGATGTTGATCCTTTTGTAACTAGTTGACTTTTGAAGAGTTTTTATGTGGACAATCTTGTAACCAGCATCCACAGTGAATTAGATTTGCAGCGAGTGATAAGTGTTTCTAATGAGTTATTAAAAAAAGGTGGTTTCATTCTGCGGGATTGGGAATCTTCACTAACAGAGGATGGAAGATCCTTCAAAACAGATCTGTTAGGCCTTCAATGGAATAAAATTGAAGACTGTTTTTCGCTAAATATCAGCTGGTTGAAAGAAGTAAATGTCGACAACATTACTAAACGCACAATATTATCGGTTACTCACAAAGTGTTTGATCCATTTGGATTTGTATCTCCTGTAATGCTTTGTCCTAAAATTATGCTACAAAAACCCTGGAAATTATCGTTGGAATGGGACGAAGAAATCACTGGATCCCTTCGACAAGAATTTTTACAATGGTTTAGGGAACTAAAAGTATTGGAAAATGTTACCGTTCCTCGCTGGATCAACGTTAATCCAGAAAATATGAAGAACTTCTCCATTCATACCTTTTGTGACGCAAGTAGAGATGCATATGCCGCAGTTACGTATCTTGTACAAGAGGGAGAATGTGGAAAGGTGCATTTTTTAGCCTCGAGATCACGAATATCTCCTCTGAAAGTTGCTACAATTCCAAGATTAGAGCTTCTTGCTGCATTGGTGGGAGCAAGATTAACGAAATCTGTGTTGGATGCTCTTGGATGGACGGATATTAGATGTTTTTATTGGAGTGATTCCACTACCGTTCTTACCTGGATCATTAAAGATGAAAATTGGTCTATTTTCGTGAATAACAGAGTCCAAGAAATACGGAATATTAGCCAAGTTTTTTCTTGGCGTCATATTTCTGGCTTTGAAAATCCAGCTGATTTACCCTCCCGAGGATGCAAAGCAAGTATTTTAGTGAAAACTAGATGGTGGGACGGGCCAAAATGGCTTACTTTATTTGAAGACGAAGGACCATGCAATGAATATGAGTTTGATGAAGATGAGATACTAAAAGAGAAAAGGAAAAGCTCAATATTAGCTTTGGTGTCTGTAAATCAAGATTCATCTGCAGGCTGGTTTTATCAGCACTTTTCAAAATATGAAAGTATTGTGAAGTTAGTGGGATGGATTTTGAGATTTGTAAAGAGCTGCAGATGCGATGTTCAGCTAAGGAAAAAGGGAAGTTTGGATGCTGAAGAATACAGGGCAGCAGAGAAACAAGTGATAAAATTGGTCCAGTCAGAATCTTTTGTGAATGAGCATGATGCAAAACTAAAAACTTTGAGTGCGTATAAGGATGCCGTAGAATAATACGGCTCAAGACGAAAATAATTTTCCGTCAGGATACAGAAGATTTTAGGGAACCAGCTGTTCTCCCGTCCAATCATAAAGTTGTCGAAAGACTAATATTTTCTCACCATATCAAAAATAATCATGCTGGAACTCAAATTTTGCTTAATATTTTGAGAGAACATTTTTGGATTTTGAGAGGAAGAAAAACAGTGCGTTCTGTTATCTCAAAATGTGTCGTTTGCAAAAGATTTTCTTTTAAATGTTGTGATGTTGTATCTGCTCCTTTGCCTGAAGATCGAATACGACAGGCAAACGTGTTCGAGATTTGTGGAATTGACCTGGCGGGACCTTTATTTTTAAAAGATGGAAAGAAGGCTTGGGTATGCATTTTTACATGCACCGTATATAGAGCTGTCCACTTAGAGCTTGTTTCATCGCTATCGACCGAAAGCTTTTTGCTAGTTCTACGGCGATTTATAGCTCGGAGAGGCCGATGTGAAACCATGTACTGTGATAATGGCACTAATTTTGTCGGAGCTTCCAATTTGCTTAGAAGTTTAGATTGGAGCCGCATTTGTAGCGACAATGCTCTTCGTCCAATTAAGTGGAAATTTAATCCCCCTTCGTCACCAAGGTGGGGTGGATGGTGGGAGAGACTAATTGGTATTCTTAAAAGTCTTTTGAGAAGAATACTTGGAAGAGCAAGTTTGGCATTTGAGGAGTTGACAACAGTTATTTGTGATTGTGAATCTGTAATCAACTCACGCCCTTTGACTTACATCGACGAATGTGACTCAGAATTTGTTCCACTTACCCCTGCGATGTTTCTCCAGGATATCAAAAACTCTGGTGTTCCAGACTGTGATGCGGCAGATAATAAAAGTTTCAACCATCGTGTCAAATACAGGTTAGCTTTACAGAAGGACATTCGAAAGAGGTTCAGGTCCGAATATCTTGGATCTTTGATAAGGAGGCCGGAAAAGACTAGAACTTCGATGATAACTCCCGGGGACATTGTTCTCATAAAAAGTGACAACGCCAATCGAATCGACTGGCCACTAGGGAAAGTGACCGAAATTCTGCCAGGGAAAGATGGTGTGTGTCGACTCATTAAACTTAGAACATCTCGCAGAGAAATTCTGATTCCAATTCAGCGCGTCTTCCCTTTAGAGATCTCTTCTAATGATTCGTCTTTTCCACCTGACAAAAATGCATTATCTACAAAAATAGCCTCTATGAAGAATACTATTCCTAAGTGTTCTGACGACAACTCCATCAACTACGCAGTTGTTCAAAACAAGACAAGACTAGGACGGACTGTTAAAATTCCCAAATGGCTGGATCTCTAATATAGTTGTTGAGCTGTGGGACTTCCCCATCTCAAGGTGGGAGGATGTGAGATCCACTTTATAAATTTCAGTTTATTATGTTAAAAGCAAAACAATTATTTAAATTTATTATTTTGTTCACGTGAATTTATTTATCATTGTTTAATTTTTTGTCACCGTGAACTGAACGATATTGAAAAAGTATATTATTTTGTGCGCTGTGGCAACAAGGAAGTGCTCGTTCTGTTTTTGTTTAATTAACAGTATTCCATGAAAAAATTGTTTATAACTAGGTGAGTCTTGGACTCTAGTTGGCATGTTAATTTGTGAAATAAATGAGATTTGGCAGTATTAATAGTTCGGAGTATTAATTTTCAATACAAGAAACTTTTTATTTTTTACGATAAACGCCGTCCCTTAATTTATAATGGCGATTCAATGGGAACTTGGCGAAATATTGGCGATAGAGCCAAGTTGGCATCACTTTTGGCGACCATGTTGGCGAGTTCAGGACCCTCTGGATTCTTCTAGAAATTAGTAGAGAAATCCACTAATTTCACGATCTGTGGCGCGAGAACATCTTTCCGGAACTTTCGGCCTCTGCTATAAATAGAGTGATACTCGCCGCAAGAGTCAGTCTGGTTTCAGCCAGGGAGTAGCGAGTCTGGCTTCAGCCAGCGAAAAGTGAGTCTGATTTTAACCAGCGAGTAGTGAGCACTGTTTTGATTAGCGATTAGAAGACTTGCCTTAAATTTGATAAGCTCAGCTGTGCTTGTGAATAGTAATTTGCATACGTGAATTTTAAACACTGCTTATTGTGTCCGAGTGCTGTTGAAGGTGTGAAATCCTTCTGTTAATTATTCTGCAAATTTTGCTGTCGAATCCTGTATTTCAAGGATTGACTTTTGACAATAAATACTCATCGCTCTTAAAGAATTGCCTTGTTATTTACGACTGATTTTGCATAAAATCCTCGAACCCGGATCTACGTAACAATATATACTTTTTAAAAATACTTTAAAATAATTTTATACATACGTACAATTGTTAACTTATTATGCAGTTTCAAATTTAAATGTGTAAGAAAATAAATTTCTCTGTGTATTTTGGGAATGTTTTTCTACCCTCTTGATAATTCGAAGTTTTTTACCAGTCCCTCCAACTTTGAATTATCGAGAGTCGACTGTACTTATAAATTTTTCATGCATTCACATATCTGTAATTTGATTTGCTTTTTTTACTAACAAGAATCCAGCAATACTAGATTTATGAGTTCAATACATGATGGTCACATGATAAAGTCAAACACGTGTTCTCCATTGAATTCACAAACCAGACATTAAATTAACTTGTACTTATTCTATTAGTAAAACTTGGGTAAAATTTAAAATTTCCTTATTGAAGTAAAGATGCTCAAGTATTATGAAACATATTTTCTTCAAAAAGAATTTAAAATTAAAAAAAATATACACATACTTCTTAAGAGAAAGTTTCTGAAAAGAGCAAAAGTTGGCAATAAAGCACATGAACTGATTAGCTGGAAACATGATTTCTTTTATTGTGTGACTATGTTGTCATATGAGTTTTTGAACTGATTAGCTGAAACACATGGCTGTCATTATCATGCGACTCTGATATTACATGAATTTAGCTCATTGGCCCCGGTCAAGTGACAAGGGTAACACTTGAGGTGGTACATCGCTTAACCAATATGTGTAACTTGGTTTATTATTAAGGGGGGTTCACCCATGTGATGAGTTAAAAAAAATCAGAATTTTTTTTCTTCATAAATTGCTTCCTTAACATGCCTATAATATGATGGTAAAGTGATTTTTTAAAATTTGAAGTTGTTATAAAGAAGCAAGTGTTAGAAGAGCAGCTGTTCGGAGTGCTGAGTTGGCAATCAAAGGCTGGGCCTGAGTGAGTGAATATTAAAGTCCCACTGTTCAGCTACACGAGGGCTTTTGGGGACGGTCCGCGTAATTTTGAACCATGGTCAAGTGACGCGGACGACACCTGAGCTGGCACCCCCCTCTCCTAACTACCACACCACACCAACGGGAGGACGTTTGAGCTCTCGATAGATTTTACGTGCATCGCTCCCCTACATGGTGGGTCTTCAGTGGTACTGGGATCGAACTCAGGACCTGCAAGCCATGATCCGATGCCTATACCACTCGGCTACCGCAGCCACAAAGGCTGGGCCTATTGTGTACAGTCGGCTTGATACCATTGACCCTTCTATGCAAATATACATTCATACAAGTTTGTAGAGGTTTAAAAGGAAATATCTATAGTTATTGAATATTTCATCAAACTTGTTTTAGTCCTCGCTACCAGGCATTGCCAATTGAGGGTAAGATAAGATTTTTCTTGTTTTAATCAGACTTGAAACTTTAAACACGTTTTTCTCAAAACTGTGTTTTTCAAATTTTCCTCCATCATATCTTAAGAAGGGTTTGACCTAATGACTTTAAATTTATAGGGTAGACTCAGCACATATATATGCACCAAATGAACTACGATCATTCCAAAATTCAAAACTTTTTCTTCAGCCAAAATATCAAAATCCAATTTTTGATATTTTCAATTGAGTATAGTGCATTCTGTGAATTTAAGCTTATAGATCAAAACGCCATGAATTTTTTTATTTCAGATAAGCCAATCAGCTGGAATCGTGAAGGGAGTCAGAGTCCATTTTTTCGAGGCGGGTGTGTTCAGAGCGCTATAACTCATGTTTTATTGGATATTTTTGGCTAAACATTTGTACGCATACTCTTGAAATACAAAAAAATAAATGATAAAAAACTTAAAGTTCTAGTTTTTTACTGGTAATAAAAAAAAAAACCCTCTAAAAATGCTTAAAAAACAGGCCTTTACATGGGTGAACCCCCTTAATGAATTTTTCTTAATATTTCTGCCTTCTTGATTTTTTGTTCATTCATATAATCATGCTTAATATGGTAATTTATGTAATTACTAATTTAAAACAATTCCTTGATTTTGATTTTGTATTAGTGAAAACTGTAAAACGAGAGAAAAAAAAGTGTTTTTTTAGAGAATTTATTAAAATGAGAGTTAAAAAAGAGTCAACTATCATATTTCAAACTAGCAAATTTTCACATAAGTGATACTTTCTTCTCTCTCTCCATTCCCAATAACTTAGTGACCCATGGGCTAATAAAAAATCATAAGCAAAAGTTGCCCCACTTCGCAAAAAGGTTCATCATCCTCTAATCTCGAGTTTTATCTTAATACCACATCACATCACAGAATTTTATTTAAAGATAAGTATGACATCAAGATGAATGCTGTTTATGGCCTGGTAGCATGATTTGTTTCCTCAAGATTTTTATATACTTAACACCAGAATACATCTATGAAAAGGAATATGCACAGATTTAAGACAATTGATATATTCATGATACTGTTTTAATTTTGCTCCTCTGGATTGGATGGTTCGTGGAACACAAACAGCTAATACTTTGAAACACAATCAGCCTTTGTAAGTGCTGACAGATGTATTATAAAGTGACAACTATGGATGTAACAGTTGTAAAGATCATTTATCAATTCTACTTGGTTATTATAACAATATACAGATCATTGAAGGAAATGATTGCCCTTGAATGAGTAGACCTAGATCTCAGGAAAACTTAGATTTGTTACTTTAAGAAATCACTAAATGATTAAAGGTAAAGAAAAGAGTGACTATGATTAACTATCTAGTTTAAATGCATCAAACAGCTTACTAGTACACACCATTTGCCATTTATCTTTTTAGAATCATAAAAAATATAAATATCAACAAAAATAATCCTAGGGAACTCAACATTTTGTAACAGTATTTAAATGAACCTCTTCAAAGAAATGACAAGATGGACATTTTGAACAATGACTCAATTTTTATAGTTCAGATAGCCAATCATGATTGGCTGTAACATAAGATATTTGCATACTACCATCAACATTCAGTGCTTTTAAGCCACTCCAACATAAATATGTTTTTGAAAACTTGCATTGTGTGCTTAACTTTTGGAAGCCAGTATATCAAACAAATGCAAACACATACTACATTCACAGAGGAAGATTTAGTTTCAGTACAAAAATAAAATTTGAAAATTCTTTCTAATGATTCTTAATCCTCTCGCTGTGTAGTGCTATGTGTACTTTGCCAGTGGAAATCGCGAGAGAGTTAATAAGCTTATGTAGCAATCATTGGCACAGCTAGCTCTGAGGGGGCCCTGTATCAAAATTCCTTTGAGGCCCTTCTTTTAGAAATGAGAGCCCTGTTAGTGGGACTGTAGTTACACATGTTGGGGCCCCATATCATAGATACAGTGGTAACTATGCCCCTAATAGCAATATGCATTTAAAATAAATAATTTTAAATCATTCCCAACTAAAAAAAATTTTTTTTACATTTTTGCATCAAAAATTTAAAAATTAGGGGGAAAATATTTAATTTAAAATTTAAATTGATGAAGAAAATGTAAAAATACCTTTTTGTTCTTACTAGCACTGTCACCTTGGGCACTTGAATTATCAGTTCCGAGAATGCTTAAAGAATATGCATTATACTTGTTGGCTTCAATTTTAGTGCTTAGTTCTTTAAGTTGTCCAATAAGCTTCTGTAGAACAAAAAGAAATAAATGTTTATACAAGGAAGAGATTTCAATACATTATTTTCAATTAACGAATATTACCCTTCTTGGATAATTTAAACAAATAATGCATATATATATATATATTAAAAATGAAAATATCACGAATAAAAATAAAATAACATATTCTGGTACCTTTTAAAAAACATTTCATTAAAATACAATAATTATGAGATGTAAAATTTGACTGTAATAGATTGATAATTTATTAGCATCACAGTCAAAGTAACACAAGGGCTATAGGTGATTAACCTCAAAATTATGAACCATGTACAAGTGACACTTGAGCTGGTATCCTACTTTCAAAACTTCACAAAAATGCAAGGTCTTTGAATCTCAATAGATTTAACATGCATCAGCTATAAAAATGGAAGATCTTTAGATGCACCAGGACTCAAAATCACGATTAATCATAAATAATGCTAGCCACAGGTTTGAGACCATATGGCCATAAAATGATTATAGGTAAGTATTTAAAAATTGACAAAAGAAGCATTTGACCACCACATTTTTATAATATTTCCTATAATAAAATACCTGTTACTAAGTTTTGTTTTTAATATAAACATTTTCATCTAAATTATACTGAGGTTAAAAAACATTTACATCCATATTTAACAATTATATCATTATAACCTTTTACATTAACCCTTTGGCATACAATGATGTCTTAGAGACATACATTTCATGTGTCACTGCAGACTTTGACATCTCCAAGACATCAAGAACTGTCTCTGGTGGACACTGAGAATCGTGCATTGATTCTATTTTTATTTCAAATGCTGAAGGTCCTCAATGGTACCGGAAATCAGCACTCTTTAGAAAGCAAAAGCGTGATTCAAATTTTATTTTATTTGTATGTCAAGGGGTTAAGTAATGTAAAAACTAAGGATATTTTTTTTAATTCAAAATATTACATCATTATCCATTTTAAATCCAATAATTTCAATAATCCATATTAAAGAATTCTAAAATACATTTACAAGCTATAAAAATTTCAAAGTAATGAAAATGTAACACTTGAATAGAAATTTTCAAAAATTACCTTTTCCTTTAATGCTGGATTTTTTAAAGAACGTTTAATGTATTCTTCTGCTCTTCCATACAAAGCTACAGCTTCTACCCACTTGTTAACTGCTGAATAAACTTCAGCAATATAGAAACATCTGTGGAAAATGAATAAAATACTTTAGTAGTTCTTAATGTTCACTTTTAAAATAATAAATGAAATTTTTTTATGAATATTGAATTAGAATAATTCTTACCAATAAAAACTATGAATATATTTAATGCCAAACTTAAAATGAAACTATAATCATCAACAAAACATATATATTTGTTTTTTATGTTAAGATATGTTATTTGTATAAAAACAGATAACAGCTTACATAACAAAACAAGAATTTAAGATACATACCTATGTGCTTTATAAGCTAAACTACTAGCTTCTGTTTCTTCTAAGAAATTCAAATCATTTTCAAGGCCAGGTAATTGAGTCATTTCATTTAAATTCTATAAAAAATTTAAAAACAGTACTATTGAAATAATTGTAAATTACATATGTCAAGACATGTATACATAAATAGTTCCCCATTCACAACTAACATTTGAATAAGGAATACAAAACTAAATATACATTAATCTCAATTCTTTACATTGAGCATCCTCTTTCGTGAAAATAATTGTATTCAATTCCTAGCAACAACACAAAAAAACCCTGAATTTGAAGAGCTAATTATTGCATTAAAAACAGTAATTAATATTTCATACCTGTATAATTATCTCATAGGGTCTTACTAAATCTTGAGGTTTTGTTGCTCTCTTCCCATCAACTGCAGTTTCAGATGAATTCATGTTTTCTTTCAGGGATTCAATAAATAACAGATTACGTTCCACAGTCTTAGAAAGTCTAATATAAGTCAAATATGATTGCAAAAACATCAAACTAGAATGAGCAGCTTCAGAGCGACCTTTACCAGCCTGAAAAGAAAGAAAAATTCTTTATATTAACTAGATTTTGTTAGTTTATTAGAAAGGGAGAAAATGTAAGGTTATAAAATATAGGTGTACATTATTAATATATCATAATATGTAATGTAGGAAATATGAAATTTGATCTGCTATTTCATAAACAAGATTAAGTTTACTAACTTTGATGTACTTTCCATAAAATTACTTTAAAATGTAAAATAACTTAATTTAGAACATTTTGAATAACTAGAAAGAAAAAATAAATGCATTGGGTTCAAGAAGGTACTTTGATCATTAAAACTAGAACAGAAAGATCTTCCTGTCATAAATTATACAAAAAAAAGAAAGAACATGATTACAAAACTGAAGAAAAAAAAACTGTACTTCAAGTCTATAATTTTATTAATGCGTCAATCAACATACACTCAAGAGCCAAAACATTATGACCACCCCTACATTTTGCAATGAACTCACCTGGATGACGTGGAAGGCATGTGATCAAGTGGAAGTGGCATTTAACTGCTGCTGGAGAGTCCGAAGAATCATTTTTTCACTTACTTCTGTGTGTGATGGGAAAGGCTGCGGATCTAAGTGACTTTGATAGAGGGCAGATTGTAATGGCTCAAAGGCTCGGAACAAGTATTTTCGAAACCACATGACTCGTGGGTTGTTCGCGATCTATAATTGTTAGTACTTATGCAAAGTGGATGAATGACGGTGAAACCAGCAGATGACATGGTGTTGGACGTCCACATGCTATCAAAGAAAAAGGTCGTCGGAGACTGTCTCGCATGGTGAAGCAAAATTGGAGCCAGACAGTGGCTCTGCTGACAGCCCAATACAATGCAGGGCCAAGTAGAATAGTATCGGAGCACACTGTTCAGCGGACACTGTTGGATATGGGCTATGCAGCAAATGTCCCCTCATGTGCCTTTGCTGACCAAGCGTCATCGCCAACTGCGCCTGCGCTGGGCCCGGGAACATCACAACTGGTCCATGGATCAGTGGGAGAGAGTTGCCTGGTTAGACGAATCACGGTTTGTCATTCATCACGCCAATGGCCATGTCAGGATACACCGTCTTCCAGGCGAACAGTTGCTCTCTCAATGTACAGTAGGTCATACACAGGCCGATGGTGGCGGTATTATGCTTTGGGGGACACTCTCTTGGGCGTCTCTGGTACCCGTGGTTGTGGTAGAGCAGACCATGAATGCTACAGGGTATCTGAACATCATTGCAGACCAGTTGCACCCTTACATGGCCTCTGTTTTTCCAGCTGGAAATGGAATGTTCCAACAGGAGAACGCCCTGTGTCACAAGGCTAAAATTGTGTTGGAGTGGTTCCAGGAACATGATGCTGAAATTTAGTTAATGTCCTGGCCACCTAACTCACCGGATCTCAATCCAAAAGAACATATTTGAGATGCCATGGGACGGCAGCTCAGAGTTCAAAGACCACCAATTCGCAATATCTCGGATTTGTGTGACCGTTGCTTAAACATCTGGTACAATCTGTCTCCAGCCATCTACCAAGGACTTGTGGCATCTATGTCAAGGCGGGTTGAAGCTGTGCTGCGCACCAAAGGTGGCCCAACTTGTTATTGACAGGTGGTCATAATGTTTTGGCTCTTGAGTGTATCTTTAAGTAGATTAGTATTAATAACATGAAAATAGTTTTTTTAGAAACTTATATTAGTAAATAGATGACAGTCAATTAAAAAAACTGGAACAAATATCAGCCAACATGGTATAACTTTTACAAATTTTAAAATTTTCAGAGAAATTCAATATCACATACATGCAGGAATACCTCACTTTGTACTGTTTTTTTCTTGGTCGTCCTGATCGCCCCCTGTCTGCAATAAAATTTGTTTCAGAAACTCTTTTCAAAGTTTTCACAACAGTAGAAAGGCCACATGGTACTTTAGCAGCAATTTGGCGCATAGAATAACCTTCTTCCTTCAAATGTATTATTTTGTACCTTTTATTCTCAGGCAGATATGAAAATTTAGCCATAATTCCAATATTTTCCACAACACACTTCAAATTGCTTTCAATACACTATTTTCCACAAGCACACAACTGCATTCAATACAATAAACCACGTTTCACTTTTTTCTTTCAACCCTCTATCGCTACTGCTCTCTGATTGGTTGAAATAACGGAGCATTTCATTGGTGGAAAACACTCACTCATTCTTGTCAAGGTTTTTTCAACATATCAAAGAAACTATTTACTTTAGATGAAATCTACAAACAGATTTGAAATCAGCATGAAAAAATATATTAAAATCAATAACAATATTTAAGATAGTGCGATAATTTCACAACGAAAAATTAAGTCAAACACAAAAATTAAGCTAAAAAATGAGTGTGTTCAGGACTTTTTGCCACCACTGTACATATGAAGACAAAAAATTTTAACAAAAAGATAATAATGAAGTCCTATTCTTGAAATGCCAATTAAACACTGTGTGTGTGTGAGCTGCTTTGTAATATATTTCCATTCTATGATGAAACAAATTTATGATGACTGTCACAAATCATCGTCAAAGCTTACTCGAAAATATTTTTCTTATAAATTGGGCATCAGATATTCATATTTGGGTGAGTTTGCTGAGTAATAAAATACATTGTCACTTGATTTTAACTACCTTTTGAAAGAGTTGCATGAGAAGATATTACAATTTAGCTAGAATTTTTTTTATTTATCAGCATTGGGGGGGGGGAGAGGTGTATTATGGTAGGGAATTTTGTTTCCAGAAAAGAAGGAAGAAATATCTTCTACCCCTTATAATAGGTGTCTGTGGTGGGCAAGGCTGGTCTAGGCAGCCTTCATTGTTTAATATTACATGGATCACTTAAAAAGCCTCCATGGGTCAGTCTCTGGCCTATAGGTCAAAGGTTCTTCACCCTTGATCTAGAACGTCAGGGTCCATTTGAATTCATTCTATGACGTTACAGCTTCCTTAAGAGTCAAAGCCTGGATCACATGTATAAGTTTCACAATGTCTGCTGAGATTGCATTAACTTCAGGATCAGAACTGCACAAATCATCACTACAAAGAGGCAAAACATTTTTACACATTCTTCATGCTATTTCCACTTAGTTCATTCCATGCAAGTCCACTGTACGAAATTTCAGAATATTTTAAATTTTCCGAAATATGATAAAAAGTGGCATTTTCATCAAGGTGTCTTTTATTGCCTGTGAAAATGTCTACTTCAAACACCTTAAAGGTTGAGCATAAAGACTGAAGGTAACCTATCTTCATAAATTCTATCTGCTATGAGACTCTCTCTCAGTTACCATGTTTGCACATACAAAAGCACCAATCATCACTCTTGACAAATTAAAACTGTTTATTTTGACAGTATAATTTTAATAGGACTACAGCAATAACTTGATTTATGCTACACTGACTTACACAAACTTGGAGTCACATGATTTTCAAATCTCGTGGATTCGCCTTTTGTTTGAGTGTAACACAACTCAATTACTCACTTCCTGCTTCAAATTTAGCTAATGTACATGTTTGGACATTTTGCATGGAATCAACACTAGTGATAATAATTTATTTTGTGTTACAGTAATACCCAGTACTATGGGATTCCCACAATCAGGGGCTGACAATGGATAAGCTCATAGAAGTACATGAGCAACAGCAAGACACTGAAGAACTTGAGTCTTCAAATCCAGTTCAATAAGAAGATCAAATGACTGTTGGGAATTTGAGAGAAGGCCCTAGTTGAATTGAAAAAGGGTTACAAATTTTAGAAAATATAGACTCCAACGAATAGTGTTTTTTCAACCAAACAAGGAATTAAAGACAACTTTGTCAGATTTTATGAAATATCTACATTAAAATATCTCTGGTTTGAGATTTTGTATCTGTATTATCAAAGACTGTAATGGTCCCATGTTGTAAAAGATTAAGTAATGCAGGCTTTGATGGTTACAGGAACAAGATATTTTAATGTTCATGACAGTTCCACAACACAAGGAGACACACACACAAAATACATAGTGTAGGAATGAGACATTAAAAGGAGGGAAAGGCTTTCCCTGACTCCACGAGTACCCATGGCTCGGGGACTGTACGGAAAAAGACCAAAAACGTCTCAAAAAGAGCCGGTCGTAGAAAGGAAGAAGTACTGTCTCTCGCAGAAGACCGTCTCGGCAAGGTGGTGTACTATCAGACAATATGGCATTCTCTCTAGCAGTTCCTCTAGGAATCAATGGTTGTTTGCAAGGCCTTCCTCTTCTCCTGAGAGGTACTACAGGAGACTGGGTCTCTGTGACAATCAGAAAAGGTGTTAAAGCTGATGCATGGTAGACACCTAAAGGTTCGTCAGGTTTGTCACAACTGGCTACTACAAATGTGGTGGGGGATCTCTGGAATAGCACAATGTATGGCCCGTCTATCCTGGGCATCAGTTTGGCACTCCTGTTTTGACTCGCTTTGCTTAATGGGTGCAGTTGTACCCATACTAGATCATTAACTTTATAGTCAGGACTTGGACTACATGATTTGTCAGCAGATGTTTTTTGACGATCTTGACTCTTCTCAATATTTTCTTTAATTTGTGACATATATCCTTCAAAGCGTTTTAAATAGGGTGTAAATTCAGGTACAAAATTATCGTTATGGATGACAGATCGTAGATCAGTATTTACTTGGTCTAAAGTTCGTAATTCTCTGGCGAAGGTTAGGTATGCTGCAGTGTGATCTGTGGACTCACATTTTGCAGTATTCAATGCGAACCTAATGGCTGGTAGCTTCTCAATCCATAATGTATGGTTGTTACCTACCATCATTGCCAAGCGAGGTTTCAAGTCCCTATTTTTTCTTTCTACTTGATTTGCCTGTGGGTGATATACAGGAATAAGACTTTGATTGATATCCAAGACATAACATAACTGCTGTATTACCACACTTACAAATTGAGACCCATTGTCACATATTAGTCGACGGGGCACGCCGTACCTTAGGAAGACTTCATTTAGAAGTGTTACGGCACATTCTTTAGCAGTAGCTTGCTTTAATGGAAATAACTCTACCCATTTTGTTGTGTAATCTTCCACTATGAATATCCACTTCATACCTTCTCTCATTTCTGGTAAAGGACCAAAAAGATCAATAGCTATGCTCTCGAATCGTTGAGCTGGAACAGGGGTCTGCAGAAGACCAGCAGGTTTCTGGTTTGTGGCTTTATATCTAATGCACTCTGAACAGCTCTTCACATAATCGGCAATAAATTTCCTCATACCAGTCCAATAATATTTTGAAGAAATTCTAGAAAAGGTACCATCTGCACCATAATGTCCAGCGGTGGGAGCATCGTGGTGCAATTTTAATATCTTTTCTCTCTCGTGAGTAGGGACAACTAGTTGAGCTTCATCGACTTCAACATGAGGTGAGTACCGATATAGTACTCCCTGATTCATCACGTACCCTCTCCCAGTCCAATTGGCAAAGTCAACTCCCTTGTTGGGGTTTTCAAAGCAATCAATTATCTTTTCTAATTCACAGGATCCTTCAATTGTTCTGTTCTTAGTTCATTAGCTGTTCTTGTTGGGAAATCAATAATTATAGTTTTTAATTCACAAATTTTTTCGTCCTTAGACGCTGGCCTAGAAAGCATTTCTGCAATAACATTGCATCTTCCGGGAAAATAATCAATCTTCAGATTGTGGTATTGTATTTGAAGTGCTCATCGGGCTAATCTTCCGGTTGGAGATGTTAAGCTCATCAGCCACTTTAATGGTCGGATGCTACTGTAATTTCTGCAATTTCAATATACCTTCTAAATTTGTTTAGGGCCCAGGCTACAGCCAAGGCTTCTCGTTCTGTTGTCGAGTAATTCTTCTCAGCAGAGCTTAAGAGTCTACTGGCATATTCTATTGGCTGTTCATCAGTGGGACTTTCTCCTTGTAGCAGAACTGCACCTAGGGCGTAACTACTTGCATCCGTCCGGATGATAAAAGGCTTTTTAGGATCAACTTGTTTCAGTATTGGCAGGGTTATTAAACATTACTTTGAGGGTCTGGAAAGCTGTTGCTCAATTTCACTCCATTTCCAAGCAGTACTTTTCTTTGTCAAGTTGCTAAGGGGTCTAGCAATATCTGAAAAATTCGGAATGAATTTTCTATACCATGAGCAGGTCTGTAAAAATGGCTGTAGCTGCTTTAGATTTCTCGGAGAAGGTAATATTTTGTATCGCTGCAGTTTTATCTTGATCCACCTCTATTCCTTTAGGAGTTATCCATAATCCAAGGTATTTTACACGAGAGCAAACAAACTTACATTTTTCTCTGTTAGCACATAATTTAAATTTTTTAAGTCTGTCGAAGACCTTTCTTAAGTCCTCAATGTGTTGTTCAAACATTTCAGACAACACAACAATATCGTCTAAATACAAAAGAATATTTACATTTGGCAATCCATTACGAAATTGGTCCATAAGATGCTGAAAGGTCGCTGGGGTATTGCGAAGTCCAAATGGCATTCTTTTGTACCTAAATGTACCAAAAGAGCAAACGAATGCAGTCTTGTTCTGGTCCGCTGGATTGACCTCTACTTGATGATAACCGGATTTTAAGTCAAGGGTAGACACAAAAGCAGAAGATTTTGCATCATATAAAAGAGCATCCATAAGAGGCAGGGGATATTTGTCAGGTATAGTAATCGCATTTAATTTACGATAATCTATGCACAACCTAACAGATCCATTAGACTTGGGCACTAAAACCACTGGAGCTGCGTATGGGGACTCGCATTCTTCTATAATATTATTAGCCAAAAGGTTATCAATTTCTTTCCTTAAGAGTTCTTTCCTGTTTGGAGATAATCTATAAGGTGAGGTTGAAACTGGTGGGTGGTCACATGTGTTCATAAAGTGCTTCACGAATGGAGTTGGTTCTCCCCCTGGTCTGAAAACATCTTTACTTTCATTAAGTAGGACCATCAAATAATTTCTTTCTTCGACATTCAGGGCATGTCCTTCTTCTCGCAAATGGAGATAATCAATCTCAGTTTCATCAACAGGGTTGCTTTGTAATGGAACATCACTGAGAATTGAATTTGTGGGACAGGAGCTACTATTTATTTCGACAGTGCTGTCGTCTACCAGCAAAGGAACATCTTTTGAGAAATTTATCCTGAAGCTTGGTTTGTTACCAAAATACCAAAAATTATTACGCATGTCCCTTACGATTCCTGATGTTCTTAAAAAGTCAACACCTAGAAGGGTGCGGTTACCCTTTGCATTTGGCAAAAAAATTAAATCGGTTTGGAAAGTTCGTCCACCTATGGTGATTGGCACTTTAGCTTTTTGAACAAGGGATGTGGATTGCTGACCATCAGCTAAACACATAGAAAGGTGAAACTCTGTGAATTTTTGTCCACGATTCTTTAAAAAGTTAAACATTAATTCTCCCCCAACTGACTGGCTGGCTCCTGTATCAGCACAAACTGTGCCTGTAGCTTCATAAACTTGAATGTCAAGTAGAGCTACTGGAGTGGTAAGACAGGTGCACATCTGTATGGCAATGACAGAGGCAGTCTTTTTTTTTAAAGCATTTCGGACATTTTGATTTAATAAATCCAGGGTTACCGCAACCATAACAAGAAATAGGTGGGTGACAACCAGTGTTAATATTTCATGCTGGCATGTAGCTAGAGTTAACAGAAGTACTGTTGTGGTTACTGGAAACATTCTTTTCATCTTTGAATAAATTAGACTTTCTTAACTCCGGATTACCTGTGTTTCTAGGAGACCGAGGTTTATTTAGCTCTGGTGGTTTGGGGAGTTTTGTTAGTTTTTGAGAAGGAAGTTTAACATTTTCATATAAGTCCAGCTAACACGACTGGATCCCATTAAGTATTTCCCAACTGTCAAGGAAATGATTCTTATACTCGGGAGGACATTTTTTTAAAATTTGATCTGCAATGATGAGATCTTTCATCGAGTCAAAAGAGTTGATTTCTAATTCCTTTAGCCAACCTTCAAAGAAGGTTCTGAGCTCAAAAAAGAATTCTGATGTCTACTGAAGAGAACTCTGAAATGGTCAGCTGTCAGTTTGAACCTTTGTAATAAAATATTGCCAATGTGGGCATAATTTTTAAGCATCTCTTCTGGTTCTCTTGCAATTAATCTGCCAATATCACTTGGAAGGACTCCAATTAAGTGTGATACCCAAAAATCCACAGGTACATTTAAAAGCTTCATTTGTCTTTCAAACACTGTTAAGAACAATGACATGTCATCTTTATCAGGAATAAATGTGGGTAATACTATTTTCAGGTCGAGCCTCATGGGGCTAGAATCCATTTGAGGGGAATTACCTACGGACGGTAGAGGATTTTTTGCTTGTAATTTCTTTTCAAGCTCAAATGCTCTCTGCTCAGCTAGACAACTCTTCCCACTCTATTTTCTTTTCTTCTTATGGCTTCATCTTCAAGCGATTTACGTTCATCAACAATGTTATACAGCATTTCTTTCACAAACTGCTCATTATCCTTAAAGAATGAGCCCCATGAAGTGATTTTCTGACGCAAATCGATGATTTTATCATCTGAAGTTACATCAACTCATAGCTCAATTCCTTAATTATAGAGGTCTATCTTTTTTCCCTTTGAGAGGAAAGCCATATTTATCACTTAAAATTAAATTCAGGTTTTTTATGTATACTGGAAGTTGTAAATTAAGTTAGTTATCCCAATAAGCAATTATTACATATTAGCTACTCATTAACAACTGCCTTCCCTGTAGGAAAAAAAAACATAAAGAGAAACATTTCATAATATATAAAAAAAAAGATCCCGTGAAAATCTAAATAAATTTCCACAAATTCAGCTGTGTATCAAAATATAAAATTAATCATGAGACACAATAGCACATTGAAAACTGTCACTACATGTTATGCTATGCTAAAAGTATATACTTATTACATGAAAAACATTTAAAGGCTAAATATACCACACTGTGAATCTTAACTAGGAATATGAAATTCTCAAAGTACCTAATATATACACTTTAAATAATGACAATTGTAAATAAATTGATTGTGAAAATCCTTAATGATCATTCATTTTTATCCAAAACATATCATAATACCTTCAAACACTTAAAATATGCTTATTATTCTATCAGCAAGAAAAAAAAATCCATAGAATTCAGTCATAATGAACATTTTGCAAACAACCTTGAACTGTCTCCTCCCTATTTTATTTATTTTTGCTTATTCAGCATATCACATTTTCTAGATGAATCATAGTTTAAAACTAACACAAGCACAGAAAAAGGAAGTGGATACTCATATACTTCTTTTCTTTTTAATATTTGAACTTTTTTTTTTTTTTAAATATTCGACTTACAATAATTATAACCAAGAATTTCATCGTTTACTCAATATAGCAATTGTTTGTAGCAAATTATTATATAGCAATTATTTTAAAACACACATATATTTATGAATATTGTTAAACAAGTTCCTTCTGTTTGAAAGCAGAAATGATCTTTCACAATTTAAATTTCAAAAGGTATTTTCAACAGCAGATTGAAATAAGAATAAACAAGAATATTAAATTATTTGAAACAAAATATACATATATTAATATTTTAAGAAACCATACATAATCACATTCTTCAATATTATTTACAAAAGATTTGTTGCATCTACTCACAGATTTAATTTTTCGTTTTCTTCAACCACACAATCTCTGAAAGAGATTTTTTCTTTAAAAAAAACAGATTATATATATGTATGTTGCAAACACCATTCGTGCATTTTAAATGACATAAGATGAATTCACATAAGATATTTTCACTTTTTATTCAACACACTTTCGATGATTTTTTCCTCTTGACCCACACATAACATTTTCACTTTGGGTTTTCCAATAAAATCGTGCACTTTCACATTTAGTGTCAGGGCGACACACACAACAATTTATGCATGTGGTTACTTGCCGAAGGAAAGCAAAATGCCGGTAAAAGAAAACACGTTGGGCAGCCATTGTAATGCTCCCATGTTGTGAAAGATTAAGTAATGCAGGCTTTGATGGTTACAGGAACAAGATATTTTAATGTTAATGACAGTTCCACAACACAAGGAGACACACACACACAAAATACATAGTGTAGGAATGAGACATAAAAGGAGGGAAAGGCTTTCCCGACTCCACGTGTACCCATGGCTCGGGGACCGTCCGGAGGAACAAGATCTCAGGAAAAATGTTCTCTTTCCCCCAAAAACAAGTAGCGCCACCTGGCTGTCATTATTTGCCAAGGGAAGGCAGAGTTTAAATGTAACTGTTACAAGACTTTATTAAAAAAAAATTTCAAAATAATTTTCTTTTGTCTCTAGCCTCAACTAAATATAATTTATATGTATTTATATGCAAAATTATACTCCAACTAAAGCAGTTATCACTCAGTCCCACCTATAGCATAAGTTTAAGGTATTACTGTATTTTGGTGTGCCAAAACTTTCCGAATCACAAAACAATAAATCAATCAGTTACTTACTGAAATTTATCACTCAAAATTAATAACCATATTATAGTGCGGTCAACACTAAGTGAGGTATTCTGGTATTTAATAAATTGAAGACAGAATATGCTACATTGAAGGAAAAAAAGGATTACTCCAAAGATTAAACAAAATTTAAGCCTTAATTTAAAAATATTTAACAATTCAGATTCAATTATATATATTTCAGAATTATTGATAACATTGGCTAGATTTGGGTCAGCAATACCTATTTAGTTTGTCCTAGTTAAATTATGTGTCCCTTGAAACAAAATTAAATATTGAGTCCTTTATTATATTAAACAAAAGCCAAAAATATATTGAGTGAGAAAAAAATAAATCAGAATTCTTAAGACCTATAACTTATGTTTTGTCTCAAAAATCCACTAAAATGATATAATGGTTATTAAAATAGTATCTCATAATGTCAAAACAAGATGAGATGAGGAGCACCTTTATTGGTTCCCTAAACTATCTTTGGTAATAAACTGGGGTTTGATCTACTGTTATTAATGTCATGTTTACAAGCAACACAAATATTTCCCGCAAATAACCTCATATTTCCAATGGTTAAGTGATGAGGATAAAATCTGAAATGGCACTCTACTTTCCAAACTCTCACATCTCATCACTGTAGAGACTGATCCTTGACAGATTTGATGTGGATTAGCTCCAACTCAAGGTGGATCTTTAGTAGAGAGAGAATCAGGATTTGAATCTATTACTGGACAAATAATGTTGACCATAAGCTGGTTGCTATAATCATTTAACTACCACAGCTTTAGTAACAAAAAATTTTAGAAAAAACATTTTGATTGCTTGAGATTATTAAGAGGCTAGTAATTTTAAACATCACACAAGTTAATAATCTAACTATTTTGTAATAAATTGTTTAAAAAACTATACAAACCTGATCTTTCATTTCATCTCTAACAACTTGAATAGCATCTTTACAATCCATAAGTAAGCGTTCATACACAGCAATTTTAGCCTGTAAATCAGCAGCTTGTTCTACTTGCATTTGAGAATCCTGGACATTCAGTAAAAACAAACGAATCTTTTCCTGCCTCACTGGAATTTTCCTGTTCCTCCATTCTACTTCTGAGAGAGTTACAGCTTGCTTTTCTCTGGTCTGTGCTATTAAATGCTGAAAGAATGCATTACAAATATTTTGAATAACAATTTTAACAATGCAATACTAGTTTAAGAAAAATTAAAAGAAAGAATTAAAGAATTATTAAATAAATAAATAATTAATATTAAGTCATAAACAACATTTAAGTTTAATAGTTTAATCTTAATTCTATAATTTGTTATCAGATTGTTAATTAATGTTACATTCCAAAGCAATGCATAACCTATGAACAAAGGAATTTATTTTAAACCACAGTGAAGAAATGGGAATGACATTGGAGCTGGTATCCCACTCTCTGAATTGCCACCCTCACCCCACCAATGTAAGGCCTTCAAGCTTTGGCAGATTTAAACATGCATTCATTCTTCTATAATCTATATCAGGGGTCGGCAACCTGCGGTACGCAAAGCAATTCTCAGTGGCAAGCCACCAATCTACAAAATCATTAGATAAAAGCTAAATCGTTCTGTCTCTCGTTTCAATGCCTCACACACATTTTCATATAAAGGTTATTTTTCACTTTCAGTTCTCTGCCATAAAACAATTCTGCTAAATCAGCTAGCTTGTAGTTTTTGTGCTTTATGTAAAAGAAAACATCCTCTGTTTAATTGTGACATTATTAGTGTTAAATATTCAACGCAAATACAAATTACTGAGTAAAATTTGTAAAATGAAGTATTGCTCATTACAGCTCAAAGAATAAAAAAGAAAGTTGACTGTCCTTTACCCACCAAAACTTTGGGTATCGAGGGAAAAGCAAAAAAAAAAAATGTCTCAAGTATTAATCAAAATTCTGCTAAACAAACGTTTTGCAGTGGAAATATAATAAACAAAAATAGTTATTCTATCAACATATTTAATTTAAATTGAAAATAAATTCGGTGAAAAAACCCCGCTCATGGGATAATTAGGTATGGGAAGTGAGTCTAATTTCATAACAAATGCCCGTTTTAATAGTTATTAAGAGCAACTGCAATTTTTGAATGCATTTTTTGTCATAGAAATCATAATTATTTTATTTTATACTTTTGGTGCTAATCAAGCTAATAGAAATAGATACTGGAACACAATTTTATTTTTTTCATGTTCTCTATTAGTTATGCCGATATATGAATATCAAGTATGATTTCAGTCGAAAGCAGGATTTAGTTTGATATATGACGCGAGTTTTAAGTTAATTTTAGCTATGTCTGTTTAATTACCTCTACAATTCATAGTTACAAATTGAATCAAAAGGCAAATAAAAAAAAGAGAGCTTGATGTTCGTGATTTCCAAGATTCTTGAGCAAATGACTTTGGATTCGTACAGCAAATCCCACTCTGTATGCTATGTCGCGAAAGTGTTGTATGTCATACGTCAAGTGTACAAAGACATTTTCAAACTAAACAACAGGCCACCTTTAAGAATTCTGATGAGAAATGTGAAGTTTTAGAAAGAGCTGTTACTGGATATAAAAAGGAAATTACATTTTTATGTCAAACAATTGGAGTCAAACCAAAAGCGACAGAATGTAGTTTCCTCATTGCCCATTGTATAGCAGCAATATAGCCTTTTACAGATGGTGAACATATAAAGGACACATTTTTAAAAAGTGCTGAAATACTATTCAGTGAATTACCTAACTTGCAGACAATATTTTCTCAAATTCAAGAAATATTTGCTTCTGCGCAAGCTGTTGAAAGAATAACACAAATGGCAGAAAATGTAACTGCAAAAAAAAAATTTAGGTTTACAAGAAACTGTTGCACTTAGCACTGCTCTTGATGAAAGTAAAGACATGAATGATATTGCATGCCTTGCAGTAATTGCATGATATTGTGTCAAAAATCGAATTTATTAAAAGTTATGCAGCATGATTCCTCTGTCTGGTACAACTACAGGACAGGATATTCTTTTTTCATTTATTAATAATTTTTAAAGAAAAATATTAATCTAAATAAAATATTTTGTGTTCTACTGATGGCACTCCTGTAATGGTTGACAAGGAAAAAGAATTTGTCAAACCTCTTGAAAATCATATTAGATTTAAAATATTAAACTTCCATTGTATAATACATCAAGAAAGTTTATTTGCCAAAGTTTCATCTCAACGCTTAATTTTCATAATATACTGTTGTTAAAATAGTTAATTTTACAGTGTCTTGATCTTCATTAGTACACAGACAATTTAAATCTCTTTGAAGAAATGGAAAGTGAACATGGGGATCTTCCCTTGTCCGTTGGCTTAGTCATATATGGTAATGTATTGAATAAGTTTGTGCCATGCATGGAGCACATTAAAGTTTTTCTTGTTGAGAAGGGACAACATTTTCCCAAATCAGACAATAAGAAATGGTTATGTAAATTGCTGTTTCTGACAGATATAACTGAACATCTTAATGAACTAAACTAAGGATTGCAAAGAAAAAATCAAACAGTGCTTGAACTTTTTGAATATTGGAAGGGCGCTTTGCTGCAAAATTACATATATTTTCCTGTGACATTAATATTAGTACCTTCAAATACTTTCCAAATGTTGAAGAGCTTGCAAATACGTCAACTATAGAGAAAGATAAACTTCAAACCTAAATTGAAGCATTTAAGGGGGAGTTTTCTAAAAGATGCAAAGATTTTGAAGCTTGTATGCCTATATTTTCCTTCCTAATCAAACCTGATTTAATAGAACCATTAATAATCCCATTCGATCTGTCAATTTTTGAGTGAATGAAAATTGATAATTTTGAAATGGAACTTATAGAAATAACATTTTCAGAATTATGGAAAACAAAATTTACAGAGTTTCGGAAAAATATGGAAGACAACTGTAGCAATAAATCAACAGCTATTTTAAATTGTTGGATGCCATTGCCAGAACAGTTTAATTGTTTGGGAAAAAAATTGTATGTGCTCTGCTTTTGATTCCATATATCTATGTGAACAAATTTTTTCTCATTTGAAATATATTTTGAGTCCACTAAGAAATTGTCTGACTGCTGAACATTCCGAACCCTGTGTCAGATTGAAAGCCACAA
>BMAO01013460.1:0-14825 GCA_019973975.1 Trichonephila clavata
TAGTAATGGGTTTTGTTTGACCTACACGCTCTTTTTTCTAAAACAAATTCTCGTTACAACAACGGCTTTTCTGATTGGAAACACGTAACAAGTTGTTTATAAAATCATGAAAATTCTATTGAACATAAAAATTCAATGTTAGTTTGGTTGACACGAAAGAAAGTAAGTCTGTTTTAGATAAACAGTTATAGGAGAGCAACTAAGAAAAGATACACACACACAGAGAGAATATTACTACAGTATCCTCGAATATATTATCGCGGTAGTAAAGTAGACAGCTATAAAAGGTTTTGCATTTAGAGTACGAGGAAGTTTTTGGTTCTCCTCACAATATTAGTAATTTTATGGGTGCCTGGAATTACTAACGGAGTTCGACCCATCATTCGTGAACGTATTGAACGACGGAATTACGACCAAAATCATCATCAAAAACAATATATGAGCAAATAATTGAAATCATGGCAAGCAAATCATTAAAATGATTACAACTCATATAATGATGACACAAAGTATTATTCAATTGGGATGGATTCAACATCAGATTTGTCCTTGATGAACAATTGCTATTGTTCTACGATATTATTTCGGGGAAGAGTGTATGAAAGATGTGTCTCATTAATGAAGTTTAGTAGTCAACTGGCTTATATTAATTTCAGGGCTTAGCTAATTCCGTATCATCGTATCAATGATACGAGGTCCCAAGCTTCAGGGCCCAGAAGTAAAATATCGTAAAATGTTAAAGGGCTCCAAAAAAGAGCCCCACTAAATTTTGAAACAGAATCCATAGGACTAGCTATGCCAGTGTTTAATTCTCTACACGAATTTTAGAAACAAATAGACTGCTATTGATAATTGTATGAGACAGTCATTTTACAACGCTGCTAATATGTCCGGTCGATATAATGGTGTGCAAGCTCTTCTAAAAGAAAAATAAATAAATTCGCTAATTATCTGCCGTGTGCTGCACATTCTCTTAATCTGGTTGGTGCAGAATCAGTTGAGGTTGCAACTGAAATCGTGAACTTTGGTTTAGTGCAACAGATATATGTTTTCCTTTTGCTTCGACCATAGGTGGGAACTTCTAAATAGTGAAATAGACTTAGTTATTGGGTTACGAGAGTGCAAAAAATCATTCTACTTCAATTTTAGAGATTATTATAAACTATTAATTTGAAGTTCTTTTTATATCAAAAGCCAAGAGTTAAAGGTATAAATATATTTTCAATACAATCGAATTCTTAATGGTGAACTTAGATATCAATAATTTATTGTGTATATAAACAGTATATATTTATACGCAACATCATGAAATAGTAAGCATTTTTGTCAGTTGATTGAACCCTCTTCTTTACTCAGTTGTCTCATTTTTTTTTCATTATGAATTAATTTACATGATTTTTTTTTAAATGACTAAACGAAAACAAGATTCCCCACAAAAAAATTGGGAAACATATAATTGCTTTTGAAATTGAAATTTTCGCGATTCTAACTATAAATTGGAAAATAAGGAGTAGGATTTAAAGACCTATCTTCGAATTTTTTAGCATAGTTATTGAAGATGAGGTTGATTCGCAAGAGAAAAATGCAGTTATCTGGTATACTCACAACTAACCCATAAAGCGAAAGCTTTACGTTTGATTAGAAATAATATGCTAAAAAGACCAAATGAACTGTGCTTCACGAAAAGTGACAGATTTTTTTACAAAACAAAGCAAAAAATTTATTTTTTTTAAATATTACGCAAAGAAATTATTTAAACTTGTAAAATATGTTTCGAAATGTTATCTAACTCATTCTTGCTTGGGAAACTATTTACATTCTTTCTCGAAGCATTAAATCATTATTAAATCTGTAAATATTCATTATTGAAATATTAGAAAAGCCTTTTAATCGTATATACAAATAAAAAAATTTAAAATAAAGGCATCAATTTTCATAGATATACATATTATATGTTTTATATTCCAGATTCATTTAAGAATGCAAGATACACATTAAACTTTTGTTATTATAACAATTCATATATTAATGTGTGGGGTTTTTTTTTATTGAGAAAATTTTTAAACCTCGTGCACCACACATTGTATCACACGAGGGCTTATAACACAAAGAAGAAAGGATTACAACACAAACATCCATACCTTCTCCGGGATTCGAACCCAGTCCCTACGGCACCACAGTGAGCGTCACTTACCACTTTACCAGATGGTCAACTATATAAAAGTTGAAGCTTCCAAACTGAAAGCAAAAACTGAAGTTATAAATCCCGAACTCTTTCTTTAAAATTTACCGTAAATCCAGCGTATAACGCGCACTTTTAACACAAAAAATGCGATCGAAATTTAGGGTTACGCGTTATACGCCGGGTACAGAAATAATAGCTTTAAAAATAAAAAGAGATAAGCGTAAAAGAAATCAGATTTCTATGCATATTGAAATATTGTTCATTTAAAAGAAATTAATTATATTCCCTATGAACTTGAAGAGGTATTCTAGAAGTATTCTATTTTTTAAAGAGCTGAGGATAATACCTCGAACAAAAGGCATCAAAGCGTAAGAACGTTCCATACATACGTCTCATGTTTCTTCGCAAAAAGAAACGCCAGTTATACGCCGAATATACCTTAGAATAAACAAGATATCAATCATTGGCATGGCCAAGTAATTTTAGCGCGTTTTTCACATGTTGTATTTTACAATAATACAACTAATGAACTTTTTACTAACAGAAAGTAGTGTGTACTGTACTTAAAAAAGAAGGGGGGGGGATTTAAGAATTATTAAATTTAAATAGGATTCGGCTCATCTAGGGCACAAATGCGACCCAATACCGAAAACCGAGGACAATTGGTTGCTTATTGGCTGAGAAAAAGGTACGACAAAATATGGAACGAAGACAAAGACGAAATTTGCGTCCTAATAGCGCTTTTGTTCCACTACGTGAAAAACGCGCTAAAAAAATGCAGCTTTTGAAAGTATGGGTGTGCGTTATACGCCTGATTTTGCAGTAATTGAAAGAACGCGCGCGCGTGCAAAACACTCATTTTCTTTAAGGTAACTGGGACGTAAAGGTGCTTTAAATTTTGCATTTTTTATTTTACTTTAAAAAATAGAGGGCATTTTGCTGCTTCTATAGATGCATTATTTATGAGAATTCGATCAAAAGAACGCTAGAAATTGAATTTTAAAATTGTAAGCAAATGTGATGTAACTGTGATTCAGGTACACTTTCTTCAAAATCCATAGAGTATTCAATATGTATTTAAAAAACTAATTTTTCTATTCGAAGAAACGTAATTTTTCTATATTATATGTTCAAATTTATTGAAAATTGTACATTTTTTGTGCAAAAAATTACGGAAAAATTAAATAATTGGGTAAAAAAGTTTTAAAATAAAATTTTGTTTATTGAAATGTTATTTATATCTAGTTTTGCATTTATAAATACTCAATGAAGTTCTTAAAATATAAATCAAGTGGATCATGAGGATTATTTTAGATTAAATACACAGCTTGTAAAATAGACATTTCGTTTTTCCTAACTGCTTATTGTTAACATTTGAATTATCATGAATAACACTCTATATGTTCGTTACTTTTGGTCTCTATATGTTCAATACTTTTGGTTTTACTTTAAAATAAATAAATATTCATATGTATAAGTACAAAAACAGTTTTTGTTATAATTTTTAAAAACATAGCTCCATTTAAATTAGACGCAAATTAACTTCTTAAATTCATCAAAGATATTTTCTTTGTGTATTTTTATAACAATAAAAATATGTGTAAGGAATTTTGTAATATCCTGTAATGATGATGTTCAAAGTGAAGTAAAAATACTAAAACTTATAGACATAAAACTTTAGTATATCAAATGGAAGAAGGTGTGAATCATTAATAGCACGTGTTGATGAGATAGGGAAAGAGTAATTGAAAAGGCTTCTAAAGAATCTAGAATTTTCAACTTACAATTTAAAACTGATAAATGATGCAAAATAATCCAATTAACAATGGTATGACTTTATATTGTATTAAAATATATTATTTTACAAATCATTGATGAAAATATCTTTATTTGCAATTTTCTCAAAACGCATTTTTTGGTGATTCCGGTACACTTGCCTCAAAATCTACTTTACCTGTAGTGCTGATATTTTGCATAATACAAGATTAACAAATTTTTAACAAAGTGAATGAATTCGTTTTCAAATAAACATTCAGAAATTTCATATATAGCACAATTTCTGCATAAAATTTAAAGGGAAATTTGAATCACTAAGTTGAATTTTTTGTAAATTTTTATAAATACATATTTTTTAAAATTTTATTTCACTCATTTTATAGATTGTTATGTTTACAAAAATTCCGTGAAATTTTATAGCTATATATTCAGTAGATATTATGCAAAATGTACCTAAAGGTAAGAACATGCTTGAAAATAAAAAAATAGTTATTCAATAATTATTGTTCTTATAGGTAAATTTGTAATTTAAAATAAAAAAATTTTACATTAACAAGTACATAAATATACAGATTACTCAATGTAAAAATTTTATTTCCGTTGTTTTAAATTTAAGTGAGTGAGAACCATTTAAAAATGATGCAAAAAAAGCTCATTTTTCCTTCTCACAGACGTCCCAGTTACCTTAAACACGTTCATTTTAATTCAAAAACATAAGAAAAATGCCTGGATTCATACAATGCCTTAGAAGAAGAAAGAAATCCTTGCCTTTGTTACATACTTTTACTTCTAATCTGTCGCATTTCCCCCTTTTTTCAAACTGAGTTGTTTTTTTACACACACACAATTACAGCTATAGTTTTTTCCCCCTTCAAATAGAGTAATTATGAAAAGTAAATACACTACCAGAAATTTCGCAAAATGTTTTAAACTAAGTCTGAAAACTGGCAAAATGTTTTAAACTATGTCTGACAAATTTGAAACGTATTGTCTTATAGAATAACTAAATTATCAAAATAAAAAAATATATATATGCGCGTTTCCTCCTTTTTTTTCCCATTTTTTTCGTGAATCTATATATTATGTAATATAGAACATCCCCTTTCCAAAATAATAATAATAATATAAATAATGTTCTACCTATTTTGAGATAATTTTATTGAATATTTGAAACGAATACATGATCAGGTAACTGTTATAAACTGACTCAAGAAACACGTTATAAATGTTTTTAGATCGTCAAAGTATAATTCCACCTAATCATTAATTCGTTCAGTTCTTAGACATTGTTAGTCAAACGCTGTCCGGTGAAATAAAACCTAGAAATAAACTTCTTTTTTTCTTATATCAAAGTTAGAAACATGTAGTAAACGCTTTCAAACTGTAGGAAAACTATTTTTATAAGGTCCATATGTGTGTGAATAATTAGAAGTGACCTCGTGGGCTTGTCATATATAAATTTTTTACAAAATTCAACACTTATCTTGATAATTTGTACGGTTTATTATTAATCCTTTAACTGCCAAATAAAAGTTACGAGATTCACTCTACAATGCTACCGTTTTCCACGAAGGCACGCGTATGGGATGCATTGAGGAGGTGGGGAAAGGAATAAATCAGTAAAACCTCTGAAATAAGTAAGTTCTTTGCAAACACTGTCAATGTCCTTTTATTGCATTTCAAAGCCTTCGGAATAATTTTATGCATAGCAGATCGCATTTCGGAAAGACTTATATATGCGTCCGGTGCAATTAATGCTTTGGTTGAGTGAGACGCTTATATACGCCGGGGACACTTAAGAGGTTAAAGTGGTACTGTAATTTAGCGCCAAAGTATAGTATAATTGAATACATTGTTATTGTATTGTGGAGTCGTGATGGAAATTATGATTGAAAATTGCTTCGCAAATATTGAAAGTTTGAGAAGCACTGAATTACGTAACATAATCTGCTTTCGGCAGAAGTGTTATTCTGTCAAGCAAAAGGAGGGAACTCGAAAAAATATACAGCCAGCGCAGACGCGTTTTTTCCCTCCTCATAGTAGTATAATCTACGTTTTGTTAATGCAATTAGGATAATCACTGCTTATATGTCGAAAATCCGACTGCAATGTAAAAAAAAAATTGTTTTAGAATAGCACCGGATTCGAACTTAATTCTAACATCAATGTGAGGAGAGTAATTTTTATACTATTCTCTCTCTTTCACTTTCTTGTTCATTGGTTAGGTTAAAATATTGCTTGGTTTAAAAGTATTATTTTTTATTTTAGTTGTCTTAAAATAAGATTTTTTAAAATCTAAATGATAATGTCGAAAATGTATGCTTCAAAAATGCAGTTTGGGCGTCATTGCGATGCAGATGAATATCATTAATAGGAAATTCCTTTTTTATGAATTGATTTCGTTTTTGTTATTAAATTAACTCATTTTAGGAATGAAAAACTAGTAATATCATAACTGAAATAGTATACATCATAATTTTAATGATTTTTAAATTGTGTTTGATTTAAAAAATTATATATTTAATATTCCATAACTGAATGCTGAGTATTCTAATAAACAAGAAATATTTATAGTAAAATTACACATTTCTAAGAATACCTCACATTTAATTGTACAACGGAATTCCTATAGAAAATTAAAGTGCTTTTTGCCACATCCTGATGGATATTTGTTGTATTTTTATAAAAATTTTGCCATCAGGAATCTGTTGATAATTGGAAATTTGAGTATCAGTAAGCTATGTGCCATATTGTTGTTGATATTCACCAATTTTGGGCGATAACATTTTGATATAGTTACCTTGATTTTCAACTTTGGTTCTGTGGTTGCCATACTTATTGCATTCATTAAAACTTATTATTTTATTTATTTATTTTAATTATATTTTTTGTAAATTTCTTCTTTTTTATTTTATTTTTCTATTATTTATTATTTATTGTCTTGTGCATTATTTTATTATTTATAATTATTATCATAGTATATTACAATTAATATTTTATTGGTTTATACTTCTGGCGATATCGATATTTATTTCAGACGATTTTAGTTCGATTTTTTCAAGAACTTGTGAACAGCTCCATACTTTGCATTGTCTGGATAGCAGCTGTCGTCTTTTGTCGTTTTTTGGAGCATGAATATTTTGAACATTGTTGGTAAGTAATAGGATAGTTTTAAAGTAATATTAAGTAAATCGCTTTAAATTTTAATGTACGAAAAGGATTGTCGAATACGCACTTTCTGTCTACTTCGTTTCTAAGAATTCTAATTTTTATAAAAAGTTTTATTCTTGATTAAAATTTTGCTTATTTCGGTTAAAATTGTTTTCAGCAGGATAAGAAATTTGTAAGCCGTATGTTTTTTTGCGGATCTTAAGGTATCAATTTGCGCGGCCACAATCGTAAATCTATCGGAAATAATTCTTTTTCCTAGCAGCTAATTGCGATTTTCCACTTTATTTTACTTCAATTTTATTTTTAACTTATACATTTTTAAACATTCCTTGTTCGATGATATTCATTAATGGAAATTGGAAATTTTGAACAAATTGAAAATTATTTGTGTTATATCCAAAATAATCGAGGAATTTAATTTATAACCTTTCATAGCATTTACCATCAATCTTTTTACATCCTGATAGAATTTTTTTCTCGGCTTGAAATTCTTAATTTTTTTAAAAAACTAGTATTATTTTTTTTTCCCCGCATTCAATTTCAATTTTTTCCCCCGGTATTTCTAAATAACTCGTATTCTATTTCTTGAAATCCTGGTACTCGTATTTTTCCAATTGGTTTTCGAAAGAAAAAATCGTTAGTGTATTTTTGCTTATTTGATCTTTTTTCCTTCTTTTAAAATTAGTGCAATTTCTCTCATTTTTTTAAAACATACGAAGTTTTTAATAGCTTTTCAGATGTAGAGCTTTTAGAGTCTAAAATTTCAAAGATTCATTTTAATGTTGTACATTTTTTCTTGACGAAATATTCTTATTTTTAAATGTATTAACATGTCTTAATCCATCTTCAGTGTAGCAAAATAATGTAAATGAGATTTTTAAAAAAGTTTCATTTATCTATTGCACCAATTCAATCATAAAGAAAAAAATTTGATTTTTTTTTATTTCATTTATGTTTTAGTCTTTGAAGAGCATGAAAATATTTTCTTTAACTGTTATGTGCAAGCAATTTCCATTACTTTAACTCTTATTTATTTTTTCTGCTTTTCATCATCACCATATCTATATCTACCAAGGTGACAAATCAACCTTTAATTTTTCCTAATTCTCATCTCAACGTAGTAAAATATAACTATACGGTTAATAATTCCAAAGAAAATTAACTGTTTTATTCATAGAAATTAATTAATTTATATAAATTCCAAAAAATGAATTTGTAGGAATATTATTTTAAACTATATACAATCTCTACTTTTAGGTATACCAAGGAAAACTATTTAGAAACCATACACATGTGCATGTATTCTATAATTCATTTGCAAAACATTTAACTTTATTCTGTAGCCATACCACGCCAGAGGTCATGTGTGTATCAGCCCGTCTACACGACAGGACTCAAACCCGCGACGAATCATCGCCAGTTTAGAGTTAGTGACCATGATGACTTGGCTACTGTGACCATTATCTCTTCTTCAGTTCGAATTCGAAGAGACCATCCTTGTAAGTTCCTCATGATATATACTTATAATATGAATGATCTGAAACATAGATATTATGATAAAGATGTTTTATGTAAATTTAATGTTTTTATTTTTTATGTAAATTTAATGTAATTTATTTTTAAAAGTGATGCTATAAATCCGATTCAAATTTAGATAAATTTGCTGCATTTGTGTCGAGAAAATGTTAATTTAAATGAAATTCTTTAAACACATGCTTTAAATGTTTTTTAAATACAGCACTAGTGGTAGATATGAAATTGATTATGTAATGTATGCATCGATCAACAATGTATTAAGAAGAGAATTTCAATTACAGTTGGACACCGATTTACCGAACCACTGTTTAACGAGTTGCGCGATTTGACGAATTTTTCTTTTTCCACGACTAAAATGAATGCAAAACTCCCTATTTAAAAAAGAATAAACATCGTATTAAGGAATCTTTTCAACAGCTGAAAATCTTTTTTTTATTAGTTTATATCAGAAGAAAATGGATTCCCCCTCCCAAATACATCCTTTTTGTCAACAGAAAATAACTTTTCTGGTAAGCAGTCAATTTCAACTGGAAAGGGTGCAGACCATTGTTAGATTTTACAGTTGCAGATGAGTCAAGAGTGTAATCTATCATGTCAATTTTGATTAGAAGAGGCGATTTCTTTCTTATATCGGCCCACTCCACGAAGCAGGAGATATTTAATGTTTTAACGATTATATTACATTTGATGACGGACTGCTTATCTGGGAAACTGAAATTGAGAAAAATGTTGATTTGTCGGATTCAAGGAATATATATATATATATATATATTTATGTATATATATAGCGATTCTGATGTAGAAATTTATAGTGGAACTCCTATTAAAACTGTTGTATTTTTCTAATACTTTTCATTGTTTGGAAACTGAGAACGTACCTTTTGCAGCAGGATGTAAATGACACAGTATGTTTTTCCCCATAAAGTCGAAAAAGAACTCTTTTGAATCAGGAATAAAAAAAATCATGGAACATCTATTAGTCAGTATTTTAAAATATTCAATTATCTGGTGCATAATAATTCTCTAATAGTATTTTTAGTTGTTGAATAAAAAGTATGTTACTTGAAACTATGAATATTTTTGAATAGTTGTTTATAATAGAATTTTCAAAAATTAAGTGCAAAGAATTTGTATTTTTTATACCCTTATATAACGAATAACTTCGAATTAACAAACAAAATGTTCGATCCCGATGCATTCATTAAATTGGGGTACGACTGTATTAACTTGATTATTTCGATATCGAAAACTAAATTACATTATATCGATTTCCTTAATTGCAGTAATATTTTAAACCATTTGGTTATTTGTATTTTATTTTTTCAATTGACTGATGACTGATTCTTTCAATTAAGAGAACCAGGACATGCTCGAAAGAGTAAAATGCCAAAAATAAGGCTCTTTGTTTATGGGACATATTTTTTTTGAAATTTCCAATAGAACTTAGATTTTTTGGGTATCTCTATAGAAATACAGAAATAATATTTTAGTTTTGAAATTTTTTTGTTTCTGTTGAAGTTAAGTTTGAAATAATTTTTGAGATCTCATAATACATGTTTAAGTTTCGATACCCTTTTTTAAAAAAATATCTCATAAATATGTAAAATATTTTTTGCACATATGTAAAACAATACACAAAAATATAGTAAACGTATTTTTTTTGTAAAATATTTAGATAGAGTTTCTTTAAAAAAATTATGAAACTTTGCAAAATTTGAAACATTTTTATTTTGTCCCTCTTTTATATACATAAAACTATTTTTTAAAAAACTATGTACTTTTCGACTAAAAAAATAGGTTCACTACATGCACAGGTATCCTGTATATAAGTAGAAAGAATTTGGAATCATATAGTGTAATAGTTTTTTTTTTTTAAAGTGCACCTACAAAAGCAAAAAATTATGCTTTGGAGAAAAAATGAAAAAAATAAACATTTTTTTTCTTTGTAAACGTTTGTTTACATTTTTGTCAATTACTTTTTTTCCCTATTTTATGGTTAAATGTTATACATTTTAAGATTAAAAAAATATGCACAATTTTTAACACGCTTTTATAACTTTCACTTGCATGTAACGGAATCTTAGAACTCGAACATTTTTACCCATTTTTTAATACTAAAGCTGAAAAATCAATTTTTTTAAATGTGTATGCTGTCCTTGTTCCTTTAACGCAGGGGTCGGCAACCTTTTAGCTGTGGCGTGCCAAGCCAATCTACCAATATGATTCAGCGTCTCACTCAGTGGGACATTTTTGAAACAATTCGATTCACGAGATAATTCATACAAAGTTAGAGAATAGAAGTCTATACAATACATATTACAGTTTTATGAAGAATTTTACATCATTTTAAAATATTTCTTAACATAAAAATAAACAGCACAAAATATAACTGTTTCTTCAACAAAAATTTTAAAAAATTAAATTGTGTGTGTGTGTGTACATATATTATATATTCTTAAACATATTTATTTAAATAAGAAATAGACAATATAAAATATAAGTATTTCTCTTCATTATAATTAAATTAAAAGATAAATAAAAATTTTAATGCGCACCGCTCTACTTTTATATCACAAAATTAGAGGTATAATTTGTAACTTTCAATTTGACACGATTCTGAGCATTTAGTTGTTAAACAATTTCTTTGAGGACTCAAAATATTTTTCATACGAGGAAAGATTTTTTTACTTAGATATGTAGAATCAAAAGCGGAAAGCAGAGTTCACGCAATTTTCTCGTTTCAAACAATTAAATCTCGTCAGCAATGGCATTCAATAATTTACAAAATGCCTGTAAATTTATTTTTAAAGCTATCCTTCAAATTTTTTCGTAATTCCGTCAATGTCCATAATTCTGGAGAAGTTTGTCAAAGTCCATTACAAATTTATCAAATTCCTTCCCCTCAAAAACTTACAAATATGTTGAGTAGTGCAGAGTGCCACTGAGAATTTTACCGCTTGCCACACATGCGTGCCGTAGGTTGCCGACCCCGGCTTTAACATGTTGATTGTTTTATTGTATTAATGTGATTCCTGAGATATTAAATAAATAAATAAACAACAATTAATTTAAGCGTATATAAACATTGCTGTTGTTCCACCAAAGATTTTATTTTCACTGTAACGAGTGTCTAGTTGGTAATGTGCAGATTATCTAAGTAATTCAAAAAATGAAACATTTTCCTCTCTTTAACAAATCTTTCTAGCTAATGTGCATATTTCCTAGCTAATTTACAGATTGACTGGTTTGTGCACTTTAGTGGTAACTTAAACACTGTCTATAATTTTATTACCATTCTTTTGTGTTTATGAACAACTGTAATGGAATGTGTGTTTATGCTCAACTGTAATGGAATTGAAAAATTTCCTTGTTTCGGATTCTGGTGTTGTTTTTTGTCTGTACAATGTTAACTGACACACACCAGCTGAAATGGAAATTTTCTCCAATTTTAGGAGACCGTAGCCGTGTCTGAACTGCATAGTTTTTATTTTTTTTATGTACACAACAATTTTACACTGACTTCATCAACAGATTTTGTAAAACTACGTTTTGAAATAGATATTTTTGCTTTGTTCAATTGGCTTTTTGAATTTATATTTTTCACTCACTGATACTTTCTTCTATTTTTTTTAAGGAAAGCTGATTTTTCTTAAAAAAATATATGCTTTAAAAATGTTTAAAGATTTTCTCGCAAAACTTTAAACTAGTAAACAAGATATCAATCATTGGCATGGCCAAGTAATTTTAGCGCGTTTTTCACATGTTGTATTTTACAATAATGCAACTAATGAACTTTTTACTAACAGAAAGTAGTGTACTGTACCACTCCTCTAAATGTACTACTATTGAGCTGAAAAGAAATAATGACACAAATCTGTATCAGCACTATAAAAAAACAAAAACTAGCGAAATTCAGGAAAATTTGTCGGAAAATTCGGGAAAACTATGGGGAAATTTAAATATGATTCGGCTCATCTAGGGCACAAATGCGACCAAATGCCGAAAACCCGAGGTCAATTGGTTGCTTATTTTCTGAGAAAAAGCTACGACAAAATATGGAACGAAGACGAAATTTGCGTCCTAATAGCGCTTTTGTTCCACTACGTGAAAAACGCGCTAAAAATAGCTGAAAAAACTAATTTAATCTGTTTAATTTTTTTTAGAAAACGAAATTTCCTTATGTTTACAGGAATATGCGTGGAGAATCGGAACTATGAG
Source organism: Trichonephila clavata (assembly GCA_019973975.1). Lineage (NCBI taxonomy): Eukaryota > Metazoa > Arthropoda > Arachnida > Araneae > Nephilidae > Trichonephila > Trichonephila clavata. The sequence goes on from BMAO01013460.1 coordinate 12,887, forward strand.
TTTAAAAAAATTAACTTGTAAGAAAACGGAAGGGAAATGCTAGTTTTTTAGTAATTCTTAAAATGTTTATTTTTGAAAAGTATTTTCTTTTTTTTTTCAATTGTTTTTGTGGCGGCGATAGTGCCTAGTGGTCATGGTCCCGAACTCTTGGTGGGTGTGTCATGGGTTCGAGTCCTGATGCCACTGAATACCCGACTTGTAAAGAAAGTGATGCATGTTAACTCTGTCAAGGCTCAAATCTATATCGTTGGTGCCATGGGGAAGATTGGAGAGTTAGTTACCAGATTCGGTCTTTTTCGTTACTCGACCGTTTTTCAAATACGATGTCCGCCAACATCCCCCACGTTGCTTTTGAGAGCGGTCTTGAAAAACACTTACTCATTTGATTTTTTATCTATCGTTTAACCAAGAAACAAAAAAAAATAATGCAATTACACATGGACAAGATTTTTTTTTTATTTCGTTTGAGTTGGAAGCAAGGTAACAGACTCGTGGCCGACTTGTCATGAGTTCCAGCCTAGTACCACAAAGGACCAGCTGTGTAGATGCACTGATGCACGTGACATCTGTCGGGGCTCAAACGTCCGCCCGTTAGTGTGGTGTGTAAGTTAGGAGAGGGGGAAGGGTGCCAGCTCAGGAGTCGTACTCTTCATTTGAACATGGTTCAAAATAGAGAGGTCCGTCACTAATAGCCTTCGTGCAGCTTTGTAGTGCTACTTAACTACATAAATTCTCTCTCTCTGAACGCATTTGCCAGATAAAGTTATTGCAAAATTATCAATTTCCATCCCCTCAAAAATTTACAATAATTTGCCAAACTGTGCAGAGTGCTACAGAGAATTACGTTGCGTGTCACATGTGACACGCATGCCATCGGTTGCCGATCACTGCATTAGACTGTTACTGCTTTAGAATTAATTTCTTTTAGATTTATATATATATTTTTAATATTTTTAATGATTCTTATATAAGTAAATTTTTCAATGGAAAACAATAAGATAATAGAAAATTCTAAACCGGCCGAAGGTTTAATTGTAATTTTAAGGTAAATTTTTTCAATAGATAATTCCAAAGGAAAACAATAATATAATTTTAGTAGATATAATAGTTTTTTAATAATTCATAAGATAGAAATCTGAAGAGCCACATGCGGCTGCAAAACAACCCCTGTCGTAGACCTTTATTGGTGTATCAGTTTTTCTCATTTCAGTCGCCTTCTACGACACGCATGAGCTATGTTGTAACTATTTTATATCACAACACATTTTTCATTAAATTTGCAGTTATCTGTTAAGAAAGTTTATAATTCTTCAAAGATTCTAAAAATTTCAAAAAAAAAAAAATAATAATGCTTATAGAGATAATAGTTTTTCTCATTTACGAAAAACATCACTTCAAGTGTTTTAAAATATTTATTTACTTCTCCATGAGAAAAATTGAAAACAGTTGAAACTGAATTTTTAAAGAAGTTTCAAATAACTCCTTAACTTTTTTTTAAAAGAGAGAATTTAGAGTTTTAATTTCATCCTTTTTTTTCACTAATGGTATAAAATTGCCAGTTAGAAATTATTTCATTGATAAAATAAATATTTTGATATTAGTAATAAAAATGTTTAAATATAAATGTTTGCTAAAATGCTAAAAAGTACTTGTAAAATAAGCAAATAGTTTTAATTGAACTCGCTACAATATTGGAATTTAATTCGATTTTTAAAGACTAAAAAAAGTGTTCAGTATGGCACGATAACAGTTTTCATAAAAATAAAGCAAATTTCTTTTTATTGAAGGCTGCATTCCATTATCACGTGACTCGTGGTTGATTCTGATTACGTAAGATTTCAAAGTCTACCAATTTGTCCATTAAGATTAGAACATGATACATCTGGTTTTATTACAATGGACATGGTTCTTTAATGTTTATAAATTAATGTAAATATAT
>BMAO01013461.1:0-23626 GCA_019973975.1 Trichonephila clavata
ATTTTATTAGTATTAGATGATTGGGGAGAAAAACGGAATAAAATATATTTTAATTTCTTTTTCTATTTGAGAACAAAATAATTTATATCATTTTACTAGATAAATAATAAATGCCTAATTATAATGCTTCCAAACTGAAATTGATAGAAATAATTTACATTAGGGGTCTTCAATTCATGGCCCGCGGGCAACAAAAGCTCTCTGAAGGCATTTTTGTGGCCCCTTATTTAATTTTGAGGCAATCTTAAAAAAATTGCTGTGTCTGCTTTTTGTCATGAAAGAACGCCCTTTTTTCTGTTATATTTGATATTTAAAATATTTAACTGATGTGTTTGATATCCATGTATGATAAAGTATTCTGAAAATTTCACTACATCTTAAGTAATTTTAAATACAGAAAATCTGACTATGCATAAAATCTCAGAAAAGGGGGGACTCGTTCCTTTGACAGGTTAGCAAAGAATTTTAATCCGGCTTCCATTTAACTTTTTGAAACCGATAAATATATATATAATATACATATAAATTTGTAAACATCATCTCTTCCTTTTAGAATCAGTTATATTCTTGAAAAACAAGCCTCCTTTTTATATATATATAAATTGCCTAACTACAATATTGTCGTATAAAGGAAGAAGTGTAATCATTCATTGTAGCTCGGTCGTTAGAGCGCAGGGCTGAAGACCCATCGATCGCTGATTCGAATCCTAGCCAGTGCGTTTTCATCCAAAGACTGGAGTTTTAATTTTAAAGTATTGTTTAACATTTCTCTGGAATTATGCTGATTCTAAAACTTTCTTTAGTATTTAGATATGTCTCGTACGTATGTAAATTAGATGAAGCGGGCGCCAGCGCGTGAGCGCGCATGCCCAGTTCTTTCTTGAATATTCTTCTAGCGTTATAAAAGCGGAATCCCTCCAGTTGAAAGGAATTCTCTGTTATAATAAATACGGGTTAAATCTAACCGTGAGGTTATTTCAGTCTTCGTGACAATATTTTTAACAGCCATGTGGTCAGTTAATCACTGGGAATTTATAGATGTGGTCCACTGACCATTGTAAATTTATTAATTTGCCCTCGAGTGTGAAAGATTGAAGACCCCTATTTTACGTGAACCGAAAAATTCGAGCAAACTTTAGTTTCAGTGACGCCAGAGGTGTTAGTGCACTTAGTTTTGAGCTATCTGATGATAAGAGAAAACTAAACATAACACAATATACAATTGATTTTTAAAACCGAATAAATGACACAGAAAGTCAAATTGGAAATTATTCTCTTTTTAACGCATTACTTTAATTTTGCTTTTAATTTTCTGTTCTTGGGAGCAATCGTGAGGATTGATTGATAAAGTGAATCACTATATCTCCTCCTTCTCTAAGGAGGAGAAACCATCAATATAAGAGCAGAAGCTATTGATGCTGAAAGACACTGTAAATAAATTTGTAGTTTATTATACAATGTATTCGACAACGTATTATCGTCCAAGAGATCTGATGCTAACCCCCTCCCCATCTTCGATACATGGAAGCTGGAATATTCTCTAAAATCCTGGGTGAGTTTCGTACTTCCTCAGGAACGATTGCGATGCTACCAACTAGGTTCTCGGTTCTATCAATGAAGTGTCTTACACAAGAAACTTCATATGCCGAAGAAAAGTTGTCAAGCTATGATAAGACAGATAGATGACGCAAATGTATCCCTTGTTTTATCCTCTACAGGACAAATATGCTAAAAACGCTTAAGGGGTTACTAAAGAGAAAGCTGAAATGTGTGTGATCGGGACCTGTATTGTATTAGTACTTCAGCTACAAGTTGTTGGTGTGGGAGGGGAGGAGGACCTATGTTGACCTTGAATACTGCCTGGGTACAGTGTTATTTGAACCGACCATTTTCAGGTCCGAAGTGCATGCCTTAGACGACTAGGACGAAGCGAATTCCTATTTGTCCCAGTTGTTAAGAGCTTTTATTCCTGCCCTTTGTTGTTTGCGACTTGTAGAAGGAGATGCCACTGCAGTACCAAGTCAGTCATTTCGATTCATGTCTGTTATTTGACAGTAGTGATAACACGTTCCAATATAAGCAAGTAGTATGTAATTCTCTAACAATAAAGCAACGAACGGTACGGTCCAATGATGCGATCTCCTAGATCTCCTCCCCAAACCCTTACCATAAAATTCCTCTGCGCTGTATAACTTCAGTACTTTATCACTGATCACAAATAGGTATTTTGAGAATTAAAGTTTCCCTTGAAGAGACAGATTGTGAACCCCGTTTTATCTGAGAGAAAAATGCAAAGAATGGAAGACGAGAATCTGCTCTATGTAAAAGTTATTCGAGGAACGTAATCACGTTTTTCAAGGGCCTCAGGTTGCTGTAGATGATATAGTTGCACGTCGTTTGCACTCAGTTCCCTAGAAGCTACGGCAAGACATCTTGACACGCTGGGCTACAGATCACATACTCGAACTTGTAATCCCAAATACCAGATCTAAAACAGACTTCTTAACCCCTGGAGTCCGTATCAATTCATTAGGATCAGTGGAAAGAAGCTATGTTAGTTAACCTGTGGTGCACACACACACACACACACACACACACACACACACACACACACACACACACATACACACACACACACACACACAACACACACACAACACAGAGGGACCGGGAATGCTTTATGGCTGGAAGTACATCTCTTTAAATATCGCTGGCAGTACAAACTTTGTGTAGTATATCATTGCACTGTACTGTTCCATAAGTTAAACGCATATCATCTTGCTCCTTATAATCAGTCATGCACTTGCAACTCCACCTGTAACGGGTCTATCCGCACGAGCCTCCTACTATTCCTCTTGGGAAAAACTATTTCTTTTAAATATTGTTCTATACAAATCTTTATCCCGAAGAAGAAGACATGTTTTACGTAAATGAAGGCTGATATTTAAGCATTAACTTTTTGGTACGAGGAGTTAGTGGTTAGGAGTTAGAAGTTAGCCATTTTGTGGAAAATAGCTGTGAGCTAGTTGAGAGTTGCCCAACGACTAATTGTTGAATAATTAAAGATTGTTAACTGACGATTTAGTCATTAAGTTGGATTAGATTAATATCGATTATAAGTTGAATAGCTAAAAATGAAATAACGATTATTCAGAACGTATATTACCAAAACGTTCCAAGAGTAAGTTATTTAAATTGGAATTAAATATTAAACATCTCTTCTGCCGCCCAGCCAGTATGGTGGATGTGACCCTCGGCTTGTAACCGAGTGGGCTAGGGTTCAAATACCGGATAACGCATGGATGCATCTTCTTCGGGAAAAGAAGTCGGACTTTCGCCTGAAATGGATTCTCGTCTTGAATGGAAATGCTGCTCACCCCTTCTGTTATATGCTGGGATCATCGTCTGTAATAAATGTCTATATTCTTCTGTTTGTATTGTATGTTTCTGTTTTTCCTCTCGTAATTCATATGTATGCCAGGATAAAAACACATGACACCAACTGCAACAAATATCTCTTCTACTGTGCTTTTGCTCCTAGACTTAATAAAAGGTGTATTTCCTACCTTGGGTTGTTAGAATTATTTGATAGCATAGTAAAATAGATTTGTTCTGATTATGGCTGATCTTTATTCTAACCCCCGGTAGGCATGATAGGATGTCCAACACACACACCTGTAGTATCTCAAAAGAATTTTGTAATCCTGCATTGGTATTTTGCCCCGAGTGATCTAGATGCTCCTTTTCCGTTCTACAAATTTGGAAATGTGATTCTGAGGTCTTGTGTAAGGAAAACTTGTATATTACTTTCTGTGACTTTCGGTTTTGATTAAGTTTGGTTTTATATAGGTACACATACATCATATAAAACGACGTACCGAGGATGTGTTGTCTCCGAAAAGAACGAAATGATTTCATGCGATGTAGGTGTATTGAAATCAAAACGCTAACAGTATCAAGACATGTGAATGTTTTACTTATGAAATATAGCTAAAAGAAAAAATATGTCAATATATAATGTTTGACCTAATGCATACAACTTGTTATTTAAAAAAAAAGGCTTACCGATTTTTTTTTCTAAATAACTAAAATATTTAAACAATGTTGTATAGAGTTTTTTTATCATTGAAATAATTTCCTCTAAAGGCATTGTCTTTTTGTGCAACTCGTCCAGTATCCAAATATTTCATTGTTCATTGTTGTTTTTTAAGCTGTTCTTTTTCATGAACTTGCATGCAAGCGATCTTTCTTTATTTTTTCCTCGCTCCACTTTTTTCCATACAGCTGAATGCCTCGGTTTCAAAACGACATGGCGGATTTGGAAACCGTATTAAGTTACGCAATTGACCTTCCATTTTTCGAAACGGTCATTTTGTAGAAAACCTATTAAAAGTGTTTGTTTTCCATAATCAAGACATTGTATGAAATCACGTTGCCAATAAATCTCCAATTTGTTTCAATCACAATCAATTACTCAACATGGATTTTGTATGGATTATTAATATGTCACACTTCAAGCTATATCATATTATCTTTATTTTTAGAATTGTCACATAATCTGACTTCAACCTCTCAACTGGTTTGCCTGTACACCAAACGGGCTACCAAATGCTAGACATAACAGGTTTGCCCGTACGATGTACGGGAATGGAGATTTTCTTCTTTCTGTCTTTGATTTACACTTATTTTCAATTCTTTAGTGAAATTACTAGTGCTAGTGTTTTTAAAAGACGTAGTTTGTCCATGGTACTGAAATACTTCTCTTCGGCGATTTTCTTTTTTAAGAAGGGAGAAATTTTTCATTGAAGGTGGGGACTTAGATTCTTGAAAATATTCGATAAAGGAAAAGGAATGGTAAGGCAATGGGCAACTTGTTGCTTGAGAAGAAATGAAAATGGAAAGATAATAAAAAAAAAAAGCCGATATTATTTCTGTCCCCATTGCAATATCCGACTCGGCCCAACATGTTAAAAAAAGACACATTTTTTTATTTTACATTACTTAACATAATACTTAACCGAATACGAAAACGGAAAAATTTTATCTTAATTTTCAATTTTAAAGTTGTTACACTATTTTTTATTTTGCAATTCGAGAACACAAAGAGTCCTAAATGTTTGCTTTTTATAAGTACACTCTGCATACTATGAAGGAGTTTCATGTATCTTAAAAGAATTTCTCTCGCATATTTATAAAATAATTCATGTACGATCTCTTTAATTATAATATTTCTTAAAATATCTCTTTTTTAAACATGCACGCGCATAATTTGAAGCATGGTATTCAAGCTAAATAACCCATTTAAGTCGAAAGCGAACAATTTCTTAAAAAATTATAAATTTAGAGGGGGCTTAGATTTTTTTGAAATATTTTTTTTTATTTCTGCAACGAATGTTCGGAAAAACTTTGTCAGAAGCAAATTAGACTGGAGAATTTGTCCTTAAAGTGTGGAAAAGTCTGAATTAAGTTCGTATAAATACAAAATGAAAAAAAAAAGTGCAATAGGTGAAAAAGTTTTTTTATTGTTCCAGAAAAAAGTAAAAACATTCTGTTTTCACATTCTACCCGATTTTCTTGTTTTCCTTAGAACAGGTTGAAAACTTGCGATGAAAAATTCACCTGCCAAAAATTCCCATCATAGTTTTCCTTAGTTGACATTCCCCTACCATAAGTGATAAACAAGCCTAAAGGGAAAAAAGGAATCACTAACTATCATGAGAAAGTCTGTTCATTAAAAAATGACGAGTTAAATAGTTACATGAAAGAAGCAAAACAATTATATATATAAAGTCTCCAGAACTAACCCTTGACGATACAATTTGAGCAGATTCTTCTGCTGTGTATCCATTCTGAAAAATACAAAATTTACGTTACATTAATAATACGAAATACTTTTCATGTGATAAGCAGAAATTTAAATAGATTTAAATGTATATTTTGTTTTAAACTGCTTTATGCTTAACTTAAATCCTTAATTAGGCTTCTCTCATATGAAAGGCTTTTTCAGAACATAATATAGGGTGACTCAAAAGTTTTACCCCGATTATAAATATTTTTTGTGCTCAAACTATAGCAATGAGACACGATTTTATAAGCTTCACTAGTATGTAAAGGAATCTTTGAACTCGATTTTCACCCGCTTTAAAAGGTCAGAGGAATTCGAAATTTCGCACACTTGTCAAGGACCGATGACAATACAATAATTTTATTCCATTGTTCTGATCAAGGCACCAGGAATAACGGTTTACAAATTTGGCGACTAATTCTATACACCATTTCAAGATTTGGCGACTAATTCCATATACTATTTCCAGATTTGGTGACTAATTCCATATACTATTTCGAGATTTGGCGACTAATTCCAGAACCTATTTCTAGATTTAGCGATTAAAAGATTCTTACAACCCTATAAAAGCGAAAACGTTCTCGTCAGCAATTTCTTACCATAATATAAACAATTGTCTAGTTTTTCTGAAAATGGAAATAAAAAAATTATAGTTAAAAAAAAACTAAAAAACACGTTTTATAGTAAATCCAACTAAAGAGTAAAAAAATAAGTCTTAATTTAAGAATAAAATGATTAACGAGAAAATTAATGTCATTGGGGTAAAAGAGGGTGTCATAAATCCATTGTTCCATTTCTTACTAGTTCTATTCCGAAATGCTGAGTTAGTGTAAAAATGTAATACAAAGTACCCCATGCTTTTACCACAATGGCATTAATTTTCTCGTTGATCATTTTATTCTTATATTAAGAATTATTTTTTTACTTTTTATCTCGATTCACTATTAAAGCATGTTTTTAGTCTTTTTTAAACTATAATTTTTTCAATACATTGTTAGCATTATTATGAATTTCTCATAAGACCTTTTACCTCAGTAAATTTCAACGTGGGCCCCATTGCTATGTCGGAGGATGTCAAAGCGGTGTTCCAGTTCTCGCCAAATGTTAAGTTCAACAAATACTTCTCTAACGTTGGTTTGCCACTTCTAGGAAGATTTCTAACGCTGTCTAGTTCTTGAAGCATTTCATTCCATCGCTTTATTAATTTTGTACAAGCTTTGTTTCCCTGACAGTCAAAACTTACGCTGAACGTAAATAGTTGGATTTCGTTTCGTGAAAGTCAAAGTACACTTTAGACTTTCTGTTGAATGGACGCTATTTGAGCAAAAAATGTATTTTTTACAAATGTTCTCCCGAATTACTCTTGAAGAAGCATTCACGTCAAATACTGCACAACAAAACTGATCTATTCAATGATTTTGCAGCGGCACCTCCTTCAGTAAGTCGCAAATAACAAGGGACAGGAATAAAATCCTTTAAAGACTTTCCCGAATAGGGATTCCTTTCATCTCAACCGTCTAAGGCATGAAAGGCGCATACTTTGGACCCAATGGTGGCCAATTCAAATAACAATCCACCGAAACAGCACTTAAGGATACCATAGGTCTTCCTCCCCAATATCACCAACAGCTTGTCGCTGAAGTGGTGACCCAGGAATTGAGCACTAGATACAGGACTTTTAACTTCTACGTAATATTTATACTGCATAATATATGTACTTTAAAAAAATACTTTAAAATACACATAAGTAGAATTGTTGTTTTATTACATAGTTTCAAATTTAAATGTGTTAGAAAAAAATTATTATTCGTGTATTTTGGGAGTCTTTTCCTACCCTCTTGATAATTCGAAATAGGAGTTAGAAGTTTTTCATTTCAACTTCGAATTGCAGAGAGCGACTGTATCTCAAACTTAAGCAACTACTATATGTTCTAAATATTTTTAAATAATCATATAATAATTTATAGTTATAAAGTTGATTTATAATAGATTGGAAGAAATAGATAAAAAAGGACATTATATTCTTTCAACTTACGTCTATTTTGTTCTTTTCCTCGAAATAGTACTCAATATTCTGAGGAAAGAAAAAAATATCAGTTACATATTAGATAAAATGTTCATTCATATGTTAGAATATTGTTAAAAAACGAGCAGTTGTACTAGACGTAGTTATAGTTTATTCTTGGTGTTGCTAATCAGTGCGACGTTAATATTCTCTCACTCTCTCACTCAGTTGGACCAACGGCAGACGTCAAGCACAATTGTGGAGTGGACGTGGTGACAAATTTAATTCACCCGCAACTGCAGAATAGCTCAATTGGGGATGCCATTGTTTCTTCCTCTATTCGAACCTACTCGACGCATCTGCTTTGATGTGTTGCTCTCCCTTCCCCCTACTTCTTTCAGGAGTTTTTGATTTATTTCTCTCTTTCATAGTCGTTGTTTTCCTCACACTAGGCATAAGTGGGCATGCATTAACGGCTGAGAGATCTAATTTCAGTCAGTCACCTAATCACTTTTGATTCTTATTCAGGGTACTATACAGAATTGGTATCGCCGACTCTCTGTGTGACTCGGGGGCAGTCTAAGATCGATGAACATTTGGAGGTGTGTGCACTGCACTAATAAATATTAATTCCACTGTCGAAAAATATTAAAGACCAAGTGCACTAATGGCATAGGTGTTATTGTAGTGTGAAGCATTTGTAAAATAAAATAAAGTCATTCTTTGATGTATTAGTAGGGACATTGCTTTTAATTTAATTTATTCACTATGATATAATTTTTTTTTAAAATACTGAATAGTGACAATGATAACGCGGGGTGCAAGCTAAACTAACTGACGAGTGTGAAAATTATTCATATCAATAAAATTCCACCTGAAGTCAACGAAGACAAAAACTGCGTTCAAAACTGTGCCAGTAGAAGGAGCTGGTTCTCTAGTTATATGACTTAATCTCAATTAAAAGATGGTTGCGTTGACTGAAACTTGGACCACGATTGAAACAAAAAGTGTGATACGGTTTTTGCGTTACAGAAAATTTTCCTGCTGAAATCCATGGGCAATTTGTAGAAGTGTACGATATAAGTGTTTTACCATGAAAACAGGAGTGGTTTTTGTGTTCGGAATTTGAGAAAGACAGAACAGAAGTGCGAGATGAAAAAAGAGCCTTTTCGACGGGAGATATTGGATCATCCTCCTTACAGTCCTGACCTCGTACCAATCGATTTTCATCCTTTAGAGCATTCAAAGAAATACTTGGTTGATTTGTATATCACAGACGATACTGAGGTCCAGCAAGCCGTGGTTGCAAAACCTTGACGCTGATTTCTACGGTACAGGTGTCGATGGTTTGGTGTATCGATGAAATAAATGTCTCGATAAATATAAAAACTATTTATAGAAATAAAATGTAGAGTGTTGTACCCCTTTCTATATATTATATATGTATAAATATATATTTATTTCCTGAATAAATGCTTATACTCTGAATGGATTTGTTACCATACTTTTTGATACACCCTCGTAGTTTATTTTGATATCGCTACGCTGATAGGCGGAATTCATTAAGAAGTGTCTGGGAAGAAGGTGAGTTGAGCGAATGATAGTAGTCCCAGTGGCGAATTCTTTTTTGAACTATTTTTACACTTTGTAGACAGCGGATGCGCATATCCATAAGAATACAGTTTTGGTATATCTTTATCTAGATCAGTGATTCCCAAAGTGGTCCCTAAGGACCCCAGAGGTCCCCGATATTATTCAGGGGTTCTTGGAAAATTAAAAATTGATTTGAGAGGGGGGGGGTCCCTGAACAATATCAAGGGGTTTGCGCATGATTTAGTATAAAATAAAAAAATATATTTGGATCCATTTGCGCGTTGACTAACTCAGATCCCAAACACAGATGAATCCATACTAATTACAGCATCTTACGGAAATATCGACAAATGAGGGGTGTTTGAACAAGAATACCACAAATTCTGGTTACAAAAACAGATCCCAGTTTAATATCCTGCATTATAGGTTAATGTACAGAAGATGTTGACTACTTTCCCGTCTTCCAATTTGGTGGAATGTGGATTCAGTGCCTTAAAAAAAACCTCATCAAGAAAAAAAAAACTAGTGCTCGTGTGGAGAGTTCCAGTTTTTAATCACAAACATTGAGATGGACATAAATACACCCATAACATTTATCAAGTTTATCAAAGTCATAATTTTTATTATTTTTGAAACAAGAGTTATTTTTTTCAATAAATAATTCTTCAACAAAATGTTTTTCCAAATTTGTAATTTTTATACTAAGCAGTTTTGTAGCTTTTTTTTCACTTGGAGGTTTGCGAGTGTTTTGACTTTAAAAAGGGTTCCATGGGCAAGTTTTACCTGTAAAAAGAGGTCCATGGGCTAAGAAAGTTTGGAAATCACTGAGATCTAGATCCAGTCTCGTTTGTTAAATAAACGTGTCATGCATAATTCTGAATTCGACAATATTTTGAAACTTACCTCTTTAAATTTCGGAATGTCCTTACAGCCCTCTGTGAATATATCTTTTAGATCGTTCTCGTCGGGATAGCGGCGTTTTAACAATTCAGACATTAAATCAAGATCCTGAAAATTATAACATATAATGATTTTTTTTAAGAGAATGAATGACAAATACGAGAAAGGAAATGATACATAAAATAATTCTGCTTATAATATGCTTCCTAAGTGTTTTCTGTGAGTTTTATATTGACAAAGTTAAATTAAAGAATTTTGTGTACATTTTTCTATTAAGAAACTGTTAAGCATATAAATTGTATATTACATATTATATTACATATTTTGCACACACATTACATATTCTTTTATTCTATAAATTTAAACTGCAGTGAAATTTTATGAGTATATTGTTTGGTTTACAAAAAAAAAAAAAAAAAAAATTCTAACCCGATCACCTTTATTTATTTATTGAAAATCGTAATCTTCTGTAGTGACGACTACTTTCAATCCAAATGTTTCAGGAATATCTCAGAAATCTGACTTTAGGCTTTATGTACAAGTATGTATCAGGAATATGTAGTAACACTTTTTAGAGCGTACATACAGTACAATCAGAGAAAATGGTGCTTGTAGTTTCTTAAAAAGCCCAGTGGCTGAATGGTTAGTGCATCGCGCTTCCACACCACAGGTCCGAGGTTCAAACCCCGGGCTGGGCAAGGTTGACTCAGCCTTTCATCCCATCAGTGGGTCGATAAAAGGAGAACCAAGCTTACTTGGGGACCAAACACTGGGGGTTTCGCTTCAGGCTGACCACCTGATCGGAACATCTGCTCATGCACCCCAGCGCCCAATGGTCACGTATACTGAGATGGGCACAGTAGGCTTTGGCCCTCATGGGCTGTTGCGCCACTGAGTTTGAGAGAGTTTCTTAAAAAAATCATATTGAGAAAGCTGCAATTTTAATACAAAACTTTAACTTCCTATCGAGGATTATGTATCATAATCTACTTCAATACTTTGGTTTTTTTGTTTAAAGTTCTTCACCTTCTTTCTTAGGTTGCATAGAAAATGCAAATTGAAACATGTTACGAGAATTGTTTTTCTTGCAGTGGTGCTCTCCTTGGGGAAGTTTGGGTTTTACAGGCGAAGTTCACTTTCCATCGTAAACTTAAATATGGGAACCGTAGAAGATGTGTCCAGGGTTATCAGATTGATGATATCGCCAATGAATAATCGAGAAGTCTCTAGGATAGTTCCTTCTAGAAATTTCAATGAGGAAAATAAAGGACTTTTGCAACAAAGGTCAATTCAGTTCAAAAGAGTGTTCAGTCGTGTGTATTGGCTGCGTTAAGGGAGAAATACTTTATCTGTCTGAGTTTCTGTAAGTTGAACATGTGAGGAATCTATACACGTAATTCAACTAATCCTCTTGGAAATATTTGAGCTACCAATTACAACCAACTCTTTTGGAATAAGAAACCCTGATATGCTGATTAAGTCGGTAATATATAGTATAGGTTTTCTAGCTAGTTAGATGGATAGACGGAGTTACATGGAGATTGAAATATAGAGAATCTGACGAAGAGGAGAGATAGCTACTGATCAGTTATTAGTCGATATTGATAGCGCGTTTCATGCATTAAACAGTTTGAAGATATTAAAGTGACGATTGGTCACCATAGCTAAATTTTAACTCAAATATTAGAGTAGTGGATTGATTCCATAAAAGGAGGATCAATTTAATAGAAGTTTTCTCACAATTCACGTCTCTCGTGGTTTATTCCCCTACTGCTCTTAATAAGAACATCTCATCTTTTGTTTGAATATTAGAATTGTGTCAGTTGATAATTTGTGTGTTGAATAAATAGTTAAGAAGTATTATAGTGAGTCATTCTTCCCTTCCCCCTCCCACACCTCCAGCCGGAACCAAGAGTAGATCGCGCACGTTATAAACTGTTCCAAACAGCCGTTTCTGAAATTCTGTAAGGCGAGGGTGTCAAACTCAAAGACTAACTTAGGCCACACAAACAAGGTTTAATTTTAGGTGGTCCGCAAAAAAATCAATATTCTTAGAAACTTAGGTTTATTTCAAATAATGCGTTATAATATATATATTGAAAAAACGAGAAAAATTTGATATTTACCTCCAATTATTTGAATAATAACATCTTAACATCTCTTTTCTGCTATTATTTTTCCTATTTGGGGAGAGACTTTGTTTGCTGTGATTACTTACAAAAATGACCCAAGGTTAGAACGAGTCACAAAAATGTTCATTGAAGGCCGCGAGGTCGGCACCCCTACTGTAAGGCTTATTTATCACGCGTGCGATTTGCACTTTTGTAAATAATCTGTTACAGTATTTCTTTGCTTCGTGTCGATTTGTCTTCGTGTAGTCATCTGATCGTCCTCGTCTATTAAAAATCTGTTATTACTCAAATAATTGGAGTCGTTGGCTACTTTTATGAACTTAATATTTTTTAAGTACTTTGTAATATGTATATATATATATATATATATATATATATAATATATATATATATATATATATATATATATATAATAAAGCTATAATTAAACTAGTAAAGATATTATAGATTTTTTTCAAAATATAAAATTACTTATTCAGTTTATAGTTATGATTTTGAAAATATTTTTAATTCCATTGATATCAATGATATTATTAAGGTAATTTTAGAAAATCATAGTAATTATAAACGTAATATTAATTTACAAAAATTTAGAACTCTCATAGATTTAGTCTTAAAAGAAAATTACATTGATTTTAATGGTTCTTTGTACAAACAAACTAAAGGTTTGCCTCAAGGTAGCCCTGCTAGCAATCCTTTGGCTTATTTATATTTACACTTTTACGAATATAAATATATTATTTATAACGTTTATGACATTTTAGCCGTGGGTAGCCTAGTGGTTAGAGCATCGGACTCCAGACCGTAAGGCCTGGGTTTGATGCCTGATGCCACCAAATACCCGCCGAGTACAAGCGGAGAACATGCTCATTAAATCAGTGGGTCCGAATGGTGTCACCATCTATCGTGTTGTGTGAGCAAAATCGTACTGTCACCTTCATGGGATCTCAAAGCTTAGGCTAATGGCAGGCGTAGATCTAGCCCGTTGCCATGATGAATTTCGTGAGCCTCGATCTGACTACGTCAGACAGGTGGCATTAGTAACAACAACATTTTTAGCTACATAGATGATCTAATTATTTTTGGTGAAAATAATAATGTTAACCCCAATATTACTTTTATCCCATTTATTTAAACTTAATTAAAATTAATAGTAATCCGGTTAAAACTAATTACTTGATAGTATCATTGTATATTAAGGCTCCCGGTGACACGCCACCACGAAAACCCGAGTGTAATGTTAATCCTATGGAGTTTCTTATAATTCAATTTACGTCTAAGGTATTGCTTTTAACTGTATGAAACAAAATGCATCCTAAAGATAAAAAAAAAATTTATGTTTCTCTTGATTTCGATTTTTAAAAAAAAATTTCTAAATATTTTTAATTATTTATTAAAAGCTTGAAAATTTACATTTAGTGCGTTGAAACGATCATAAAAATATTTTCAATTATCGGATAAAAAAAGTTTTTCAGCGGAAATCCATTATTTTTTATGCTTTTTCAAACGCATATACTTTAAAATTTTTAAACTAATTTATTTGCGAGTAATTAAATAAGTCAGCATTCCATATTTAGAATGAGGGGAAAGTAAACTTGTAACTCCGCCTTCTTGCGGAAGGATACATGAAGTTTTCCCTGCGTTCCCTTGGTGAAAGGGGGTAATTTATGACTCTTCGGTGGATTGTGTAACAGAGATGTCCCCCCCCCCCATCAAAATGGGTCTTGTTTTCTAAGAATCTGTAGGCATTCAAGATACCATTTACAATTACATCATTCTTAGAAAAGTTTGAATCTGTGCTTGAAAATAACTACAAATACGTTTTGTACAAAAAGCTATGCTCTGTTTTTTATTCCACCTTTCTTAAAATTATTTATATATACTAAATAAGTTATATTTTATTAATAATTAAAATGAACAATTAATATTTATTAAATGCATTTGAATCGTCAGGATAAAGTGAATCAGATTTCGCATTCTTTTCTTACATATCTCCAAAATTGAAATTCCTGTGTTTTTTTCCAAGTTAAAGTTATTTGAATATCAGCTGTTTTAAAACTTATTTTGCACAGTTTATTTCAGTTATTAAATAAAATGGATCATCGTCGCAGCTTCAAAAAAAGATTATTTCTTTCGGCTAAACGAAAAAAGAATATAGGACAGAATTTCAGGAATTGGAAAGAAAAGTGGTGTATTTCTTTTTTTCTAAATTCTTGTTCCGCTGTTCATTTCAAATATTGTGAAAGTTTCCACACACTAAATGGATTTATTGATCATCGCATTTTAAATAAGATTCAAATATTCCGCAGATGAAATACCATTGATTTAAAATAAATCAAAGTTTTCCATAATTTTAAGAATATTTTTAGTAACATTAATAGTTTCTTCTTAAAACATATAAATTTCAATTAATTTATTTACATTGCTACTGATGTTTTTATTCCGTTTTTATTTCCTTCACTGAAAATTCAACTTAGAAATAACATTGCAGAAATTTTTTTTTTTTAAATTTCTGTCTGGAAAGCAGTATCTACATTTTGCATTTTCATTTATACATGTGTTTCATATATATTCAAGATAACTCATCACTGCTTTTTTTTTTCAAAATGAATTCTAAGTTAATGCGCTATGAAGAATGCACTGCAAGTACAAATACAGGAAATAGTTCCACAATTTTAAAGTTCAAGCCCAGCACCACTAAAGACCCACCGTGTAGGGGCGCGATGCACGTTAAATCTGTCGAGAGCTCAAACGTCCTTCCTTTGGTGTGGTGTGGTAGTTAGGAGATGAGGTGCTATCTCAGGTGTCATCCCCGTCACTTGACCATGGTTCAAAATTACGAGGTCCGTTACCAAAAGCTCTCGTGTAGCTAGCTGAACAGTGTGACGTTAATATTCACTCACTCACTCCACAATTTGAATGTTTGACATCTGAGGAATTATAGAGATTTTCCCCAAAAATCCCGGGAAATTCTGATTGGAATGGGGTTGTACGAAAACACTTTCTAGTTCTAGGGGTTCTACGAAAACACTTTCTAGTTCTAGGGGTTCCACAAAAACACTTTCAGTTCAAAGGGTTCCTTGAGTTGAAAAAGTTTGAAGACCACTGCTCTAGAGCCATATATGTTATTTGCGACAGACTTCGTAATTCTAAGCCAAGGGTGGCCAACCCGCGGCCTTGAATAATTTTGCGGCCCTCGAGATTCATTACAAAATATGATTATTTTGTACAATATTTTTGTTTTTAATGTAGTGTTTTGTAACAAATATACTTCATAACTGTTTCTATTTTATTACCTTTCTTTTATTTTAATACATTCTTAGAAGTGTGCGGTATTGCAGCGCAGCATCACACTCGATTCCTGTAACTCCATCGCGCTGCCTATTGCTAGAATTAGACATATTTGATCCTTGCATTATTATTATAAATTATCTATGCTTGTATAATGAAAAATAATGAAATCAATAATAATTCATTCCGTTTTAAATTTTCATTCCAATAAATGTTTGTGATGGGTCTAAATATAATATAAAGATATATAATTTTTGTTTGCAACCCCAGGATTATAATGTTTTTCCGAAGTGGCCCGCAAGGTCATTTGAGTTGGCCATCCCTCTTCTAAGCCAAGATCGGATAGCCAGAATGACACTTGAGTTTACAGTTTCTTTGTATTCTTCATGACCTTTTTTGAACTTGGGAATCTCGCGTCTTTAGTCATTATGGTATATAATCTCCACGGTTTTAAAAGCTGATTTAAATTATTTTTATTTTTTTTAAAAATATATTGCTGGTTTCTGTCTGTGATATTAAAAATATAACATTAGTGTGATAAATAAGAAAAATATTTAGTATGATTAGTGAAAAAAGTTAATTGAAATTAAAATCTGGAATACAATAACTTTAAAACGATTTTGTGATTTACCGAGACGAGTAAATCCATAGCAGAATGTATGCGAGATTTTCGACAAAAGAAACGTGAGAAAAAAAAATTAAAAACTGAAGGAGTACAGCCGAAAAGAATTGCACAAAATTCAACTCCCCGCAGCAGGTTTTTTTTGTTTTTTTTTTGCAACGAACACAAATTTTTCAGAAACAAACGGCCGAACCAATTACTGCTTTACCAAATCTGTTTGTTAGTCAGGTAACTTTACGATTGTCCTCTCATAGCTTTTTTGAATGATGAGCTCAAGCTCGAAATGAACACAAACCGAAATATATCGACAGCTAACAGTGGTACTGTTATTGACGTTGTTTTTCAAAGGTTATTAAATACTTTAAAATCTCAAGTATATGTGTCAGATTTTAGTCATCATAAGTCTATTGTGTGTGTGTCTTCCCCAAATTGAACAAGAATATTTATTTTTGCTAAAAAATTACATGACTCTTTGTGTTAATTAAATAAAATTTTCATTAAAGATAAAATTATTTGATAGAAAATTATTTCCAATCATACCCGATTAATTTTTTCCAGGATTTATCTTACTATTGCGTATTTACCAGGATAATATGTCATGTTACACATCATATGCGACTACTGTAAGACTCGTTCCTTTTTTTTTGTAACTGTATTTATATTAGAAATTCCAACACTAAAACTGTTCTTCCAAAAATTGTGTGGGTCCTAAAACCAATACTCAATATACTTTATCAGTGGCGTAGCTAGGTATCCAAAGGTCTTGGTGCAAAAAAAGAGAGAATATTGGTGGAGTTTTATTAATTAAAAATATATTAGAGTATTTTATATATATATATATATATATATACAAAGCTGGTTCACATCAGCCCTGTGTCAAGCTCTGCAGAACATAGGAAAGCAAAGCTACAAACTACTTACATGTATGCATATGAGTTTTTTTGTGAATTTAGTAATTGCCCAGGTTCGATTTGACATGTGATAGACAGGAAATGATAAAAGGAATATGCACAAACAAGAAAATACAATACAAAATTATTATAATTATTTAAAATAAAACACACGAAAAAACAGAGGAGGGGGTCAAAATTACACCAGTCTGTTGCAGATACCAGATTGTGAAACATTGAAAATAGCTTATTATGAATCATATTGTTATAAAAAATAAAATGACCAAGAAGAAATAGCTTCCTGTGTAGTTTTTTTAGATGTATGGTAAGACATTTTTCATGGAACTTAATGTTTATTTTCAAGTAAAGATTAGAAAAATGAAAAAATTGAAAAATAATATAAACTTTTTAGTAAGTAAAATTCGCAACACTATACACAAACAAAGGAAAGAATTTAGGGGAATTCCTTACAAGTTTGAAATTACTTTCAACATAGTTGCCATGATTACAGCTATGTAACAATCTTTTATATTTATACCTCAATTATGGGAGAAATTATCGCAAGCTTGACTTGCTTGGTGGTCAAGGCGTGAGGGTCCCTGAGCTCAAGGGCCCCTGTGCACGGCACTACCTAGCCCATTGGTAGTTACGCCACTGTACTTTATTAAATTTATATAAGATTTTTTTTTGTTACATGTCTTAAACCGTTTTTAAATAAAATTATTGAACTGAATCGGAAATAAAGAACTGACCTGAAATATTTCAGGAAAGAGAATAATTTAAATCACATTACACTATTAATTCCATTAATTTTATAAATTTCTCTTGTCATTAAACTGTTTAAAAAAGGATTTTGATGCAATTTAGTATTGAAGAATATCACAGAAAATTGTTTTGAATGTATAGAAATATATATATATATAAAGGTTTTTGCCTTAACTAAAACTTATATTTTTATAAAATTCAAATGAAAAACTGATGTTCCTCAAAACAGAAACAAAACAGCGGGAAAAAAGCAGTTTCTTTGTACAACTAGAATGTCGGGCACAGTTTTCATGTAATTGAAAACTGCCATGGGGTGGGCAGTAAAAGAGGGGTCAGTTGTCATATAAATAGTCTTCAGTTGGTTGTAAACTGGACCCTCCAAGAACAAAAGTAGAAGGCGAAAGAGAGGGGGGGGGGTTCCTGTCTCGAGTTCCCTTTGCACTTAGAATCCCTCTCTCAACTGTTGTAGAAGAGGCTTATATGATTCTGTGACGTCATTTTCTTTCATCATGACATCTGTCAGAACATAATCATCAGAAAATGGGATCAAGTAAATGCAAATTTGGAAAAATAATAGCTTAAAAAAATGTTTATTTGAAAGTCAAGAAAATATTGAAAATTAAGAAAAAAAGGCATATAATTTATCTTTTATGAAGGAACTATTTACCTCCGATCATTAAGACCAGTACTCATGAGTACTTGGCCTTTCTTTAGGAACGCCCATTCCCCCCTCCCAGAAGAGGGCGCTTTCATCGTTTTAGAGTTGGAATTTCTGTCTACGGGACCCTTAAGGACCGCAAATTATATTGCAATATTTATGATAAAAGAGATGATTTTAATTTTAACATTCTTAAAGTGCCATACTGGAATTCAAATTTATCTATATCTAAATATAGAAATATTATTTTCAACTATATTTATCGTAATAACGTATTAATTAGTGATAAATTTAATACATATTCAAATTATAATAAGTTTATTAAACATTGTAAGGAACATGGATACCCTGCTAATTTTATAAAATGTTATATTCCTATAAGTTTAGTGTAAGAAATAAGTATTAAAAATAGAATTTGTTTTGTTGTGCAGTTAATCGATAGATGGCGCCTCATGCTAAGTAAATTAACAATAATATATATCATTGAAAATTAATTGTATATGTCTGGGTTGTACTTTTTTTGTCTATAAATTTTTAAAACTAATTTAGGATTTTTTCATGTATTTATTTAAACTTAATGTTATTTTATCAAAAATTACTAATTTTATGCTTTACTGATGTTCATTTTTCTGTAGCCCGGGAAAATGGTTATTGCTGTACTCACGTGATAAGTCTTTATCTAATTGTTTTAACTTTGATATTAACATACTCTACTAATTATTATCGGCTATAATTTTATCGTTTTATATTAATATATTATGGGTTTATTTATAATAATAGTTAAAATTCTCTATACATTTTTTACTTTCTCCATGGCCCAGAGAATCTGCAAATACAGGTGAAGGTTGGCTGGCTGAAAAACTTTGTTTAAATCTGCAATCCTGCTTCCTAAGGCCAGGAGTTCGCTATAGTACTACTGCAGCTAAGATTTTATACTATCATGACTATAGATACCTTTGGTGAAAACTATTTTGTGTATATTTTTGAATTATATATATGTAAGGATAATTACATTAGATCTAAATTTAAATCCCTAGACCACTTTTAACTTTTATATTCCGTTACATCTTCAAGTATTAAATTTATTACTCACTTTTGCCTCTTTAAGAACACATGGCCATAAACAGGACTTTTCTCTCCGACCATTAATTTTTATTACCTCATATGTCATGATTAACTTTCAAATGTACCTCTTCAATAAGAAGTGTACTTGAAAAACATCTGGCCTGTAAGTGGTTACAGACTCAAAAACTTGGTGTCCGTTTTTCTCTTAGTAAGCAGATGCCAAAATGTGTCCGTTGAATAAAAAATCGTTTTCTCCAAATGCCTTGATGTTACTCGGAAACACGACATATATATATATATATATATATATATATATATATAATATATATATAATATATATATATATATATACATGCGTAATGACTTCTTCTATCACTCTTTAACTTTACTCCGTTATATTATTTTCTAATTCTTTGGTACAAGACAGTTATAATCGTAATCATAATCTAATTGCTCACGCGCATTTGCAACCAATCATGACTCCTGTTACAAAGGAGTCGTACGACCTTCACGACCAGTGTAAAAGTTCAGAACTGTCGGTTGCTCTCTCTCTCTCTTTGTGTTTTGTCTGTTTGTCAACAATGTGCCCGTGTCACTGCTACGTGTTGCTTCTGCTTTTTTGTGTGTTCGTGTATTTTAATTATTCTAAATGATATTGCATTTCATATATTGGTGATTATAAATAAAAGAAGAAGGAAACTGACCCTGAAGAAGTTTTCTATCAAGCAACAACCAACATAAATACTCCTCGTCAAATCTACATATAAAGAACCAATACCGGCCACGCTACAAAATACTTCGCCAAAATCATTTCATATATATAATTTTAATAATATATACTATATGTAAAATTAATTAAATATATAATATTGTATTACATGTATAATCATCAAATTAAATGAAATAAAGATCACCTTTTGGGAAAGTAGATATACGCATTGCAGACTGCGGCGACGATTATCTGTAAAAAATTTTAATCGATTTGTTTTCAGAAGTTTCATACAAGTTGCTAATAAAAAATTTCATAAGAGTATAATTTGATTGTAATAAGATTTTAAGTAAAGGAGTTTTTTTTCCTTTATTTATAAAAAAGCTTAATCCATTCTTTTTAACATAAAAATTGAATGATTAAACTTTTCATTGGATGAAAAATAATTATTTATGGATAAAATCTGCAAAACGTTCAGGCTTTCAGAAGAATAAAAATAAAACTGTATTTATTAAAAATATATTTAAAGTCAATCAGACCTAGAGTTAAAAATGTACTACACAATAAATATTTAATTCAAAGTAATTTTCCTTAACTAAATTTTGTGAGCGTAGTATTACACAACTAAAAGCATTTTTAACTCAAATGGTCGATATTAAAACCACCACTAAAAACATTAAACATATTCCCATTCATGTTTCATTTCATAAATCTAAATTTGAAAATTTTTTCTTCTTAATTCAACAGTTCTGAAACAAGCATTAGCATACGAGTCTAAAAAATTTTTTTCGCAAAATAGTTTTATAAAGTATTTTTATTATTTCTCATAAGCTAATAAATAAAATAATAGCTAAGCTGATATATTTTGAGCAGTATTAAATCAAAAAGAATTTTCAAGGGCTTATGAGTTGTAGAGTTTATTAATTTTATTTGAAGAGTTCAGTTTGGCTGAAAATTTTTATACCGATCCATGCCAGATGTGTCTGGCCTATGAGCAATGATAGGCTGTGCTCGTCTTCTCAATCGTCTATTGGTGGTCATTGTAGTCACTAGTGATCAGGTTACATGCAGAATGGTTGATAAAGTCATGTCAGGGGCTAAAGGCAGTGTCAAACAGAAACCTATTTGGAAACCTTTAAAGCGATTTTTGCTCAGTTGCCAATGCAGCAGCTTTGAACAACTTCTTCCCAGTGAGCTATAAGGATTGCTCGAAATTCCATCCATTGGGGTTCTACGCCATAAATAAGATGCTACGTCATAAATAAAATGACATAAAAGATGGCAGCCTCGGCTTTGTCAAACGCATCAGAAATGGCGTATAAAACAGGCTTTTAAACCGAACTGTTATCCGTTTCTATTTATGAAGTTCAACAAAAGCGTGAGCGGAATAAAAGAAATAGCATTGGATGTTCGTTTTCCGAAGCATTATGATAGCGTGTGGCTGACGTCAAAGCATAACGTTTTGTTTACGGCAACCCTTCACCCTCACAGCTGCTTGAAACGGTTGCTCTAAAGAGACTCGAGTTGATCCGAGATATGTTTGTGTGATAAGGCCTTTAGAAAGCCGATCGGACGATCACTGCCCTCGTGTTCTGTCGTCGCTTTCAGTCAAGCGATACTATAATGGTGCATTGGACAGCAATACTTGACATAATTCTAGCCATCAGCATCAAATAATAACATCGCCTTGGCCCAAGAAATCCTGCGGTTTGACTACACTGCTTTAATTTACAGTGCTTTTCAGTCCAGTTAGGCAGCTTCTCTCATCTGCTCTTACCACTTACATTTTCAAGGGAAGACTGTGACTCAGCATGTGTTCTTTTTTAAAATACAATGTCCGGATACTTCGCGGCAATCCATTGGAATTGTAACTAGGCTGGAAATAGTCACTAAAATCCTTTTATAAAAAGTCAATCGTTTGCATATTTCATCGTAAGGCTTTTGGACACATAATTTCGTTCCATTTGGATAATTCTTTCTTGGGCGTTTTTTATGTTATAATGCGTATAAAATTAAAAAGAAAAAAAAAGAAATGTTAAATGAAAAATATTTTAAAAATACTTTGCAAGCAAATGCAGCTTTTCTAATAGTTCAGAGTCTACTTTGTTAGAGAAATGCATCATTTCCTCCCCTTTGGCAAAACCCCCTCTAAAGCGCTTGAACTTTCTTCCATATCGAATATTTTTCACAATTGAGAAAACATGTGTGCTATTTTTATGAGAACATTTGAAGTAAATAGAATTTTTTTAAAAAAAATATTAAATAATATTATTATTTAGGAAACATTTCAATTTCTTTCGTTATTTTTTATTTAGAGTTTGTTTAAATGAAATCGAAGACTTATGTAATTATAGGAATAAGAATATGCGAAACAAATTTTTGTATTGAAATTCTCGCGTAAAGGTTTGCAATTGCAAAATTTTATCTTGAAAGTTCTAGAATATTTTTTTATGGGGGCAAACATGAAGGTATAATTACATTCTACAGTTTAGTTAAAATTGCCTGGAGTCCCACTTAAGTCAAAGAGCAGAGATAATCACATTTCCACTTACCTTCGTTTCCACACAGTACCTCTTTGGCACATTCAAAAAAATATCTTCATCGGCCAAGCACATTGGTAAGATCAATGCGAGAAAGGAAAACAAGAAAATAAAACTATGACACATAGTTACTTCTGGGATAATAGATTATCTAAAAACTGAAAAACATTGGGTGGCCTTAAATGTACAAAAATACCCAGTACTTCCTCCAAAAGAATCGTACACGCAATTAGGAAATGAAAGGGCCAATACCTTGGTCATAATTTATTGACACAGAGAACAATAAGAAAAATTTGGAGTTAGTACAAACTGTACGATGAAGGGGAAAAGTGGGTGGAAAATCGCAGCATTCATTTGAAAAGCTTTTGAAAAATATGTCTTGAAAAATAAAATAAATTGGAAATGTAAATTAAATAAATATTTTTAAAATAGCTGTTTCTTCTTTCATAAAATTATATAAGTTTGAAAGTAAGAAATAAAATTAGTAGTGTTTGAATTTTAATTGCTTAGTAAATATCTTCTGACTGAAAAACATGAGGGAGCTTTGGAATGCTCGATGAATGTGCTAAATTAGCACCTAGTTGAAGATAAAAAACAAAGTTTTTACTGAA